>JAODKC010000053.1:5626078-5636538 GCA_026777985.1 Mormyrops attenuatus | reverse complement strand
ATATAACACTGGGGGACCAAATGTCCCCACAAAGTAATAAAAACCTGTTATTTTAATGTTGTGGGGACCATTTTCTCGATTCCAACAAGGGAAAACTCAATTTTATAAAATCTGTCACTCCAATCAAAAAAATAAAAATTTTAGTTATGTATTTTCTTTGTTTACTTATGGTTAAGGTTGTCTTTGTTGGGATTAGGGTTATGCCCATAGAAACGAATGCAGAGTCCCCAGAAAGACATGGATACAAATGTGTGTGTGTGTGTGTGAGAGAGAGTGAGGAGTTTGCATGATCTCCCTGTGTTGTGTACATCTCATCCAGGTTCTCTGCTTTCCCCCACAGTTCGGACATTCAGGTCTCTGTATTACCCATAGAGTATGATGGCACAGGATTATTTGTGTCCCATAATGGACCAGCATCCTGTCCAGGGTGTGCGCCTGCCTTCTGCCCTGTGGTGCTGAGATAGACTCCAGGCTCCCCCCTCAGACCCTCGCCAGGATAAGAGGTTAGAGGATGGACAGAAGAAGCGCTGATTTCTTAGCAGGCATCTTAACATCCACCTAAACGTGGCAGGCTTTCCTACATCTTTATGGAGTGCTCTCTTGTGTTTGTTTTTTTTTTCAGTAAAATTCACAGACATAAATATTAAAGGGTATTGAAGGTTCAGACAAGGCAAAGGAGTCGGATGATGTAAGAACCAACACAAACAGGCGTCTGCAGGAGTTTTATGTACATGGTGTACAAGCTTAAAATCTTTAAAGAGATTTAAGAAATTGTTTACACCATGGTGGCCATACACTGAGCAAAGGCTCAGCACTCTGCCTAAGACGGCTGTTTGGGTGTCTTTATTTTAGTGGGTCTGCGCATTATTCTGCATTATTTCATTGGAGGACAGCAAGCGTACATTCAGGTGTCCTGAGTCTATGACATAACCAAACTGAAAAGGGTGTGTGTTTTTTTCAGTCGGACATGAGTCACAATATGTCACCCACTAACATTAACGATGCCTTCACACTGGTATTTCTGAATGTCTGAAAGCCCCGGGCCTCTTCATGTTTACCAGCCAGGAGACCACAGTTTCCGCGAGTCGACCGCAAACATATTCCGAATATCATTTTGGCTGGGAGCACCACACTTTCAACCGAGCAGAGCCCACATAGATACACACATGTTGCTAATCCTGTGTCCTGCATTCCTGCTCAATCTCTCGCGCCACACGAAATAACTGCATTTTCGTTAACCTCAGGATTGGTAGCATATCTGCGAGGCATTAGATGTGCTCAGTCCCTGAACAACAAGGACTTGTTAGCGAGTAATAGGGTTTCTGTGTGTGTGGGGGGGGGGGGGGAGTGGAAGGAAGAGGATGAGGTAGAGAAGAGTGAAATTGAGCCTGAATACACAACCAATATGAGGTTTGCAGTGCCACCCCCCACCAAGTGGGGGCATGTGTAGTTTGTAGTTCACGATGCCCTATGTAAGATACTTTAGCCACCCAATTGTCTGGTTGTGAAGCAAATTTCCAAAAATCACTCAATCTATGGGAGACCTTTTAGAGGACATTTCTGTGGTGCTAACTTTTGAAATCTAATGGATGTTCCTTGTTGGATTACATGAGGACTGAGTGAGTTTTCATTCCCAGTACATATGGTAAAGAAGCGTGAGTTCGCTGGTGGGGTCGTCTCAAGAATAACAAAAAATGGATTGAGTTACTTTTGGAAATAGTCACCTACAGAACAGCGATAGTGCTGCAGGTGTCATGGCTGGGAGTGTAGGATACCCCCGCCCGCCCCCCCGGGCGGAACGTCAGTCCGCTGCAGGCTGCTGTCGCACATTCGCTCACCCAGTCACACGCTAACAGCAATTAAGAAAACCACGTCTTTGGATTGTGGGACGCCCTACGAGCATCTTTGAAGATGTGAAATGACATAATTCCCACCGAGTCATCGTTCATACTTTTAAGGGGGAATATTTAAACATGAAATTAAGAATCTTTAAATTTAAGGGGCAAACACTTTAAATCACGCATTGCAAATCAGTTTCAGTCAGTTTTCAAACCACATCAAATACATGGAAAAAAGATAATTACTAAGTATTGAAATTATGAGTGTTACCAGTCTTTCCTTAAAACAGGGTAACTCATATATGCAAGTGAGATAAAACACATTCAAATTCAGGGTGACAATCAAGGAATCATAAATTAATGTAATTCTGTCTGGCCAGTCCACTCGTGTTCATTGTGGTCTCGCTCACTTTCTATCATGTTTGGTCTGATTTTTATTGCTGAAAGTTTTTGGGCAGAGTCACATTTGACCAGGCAGTTTTAGAAGCCATTAAAATGCGTCTGGTTTAGGGCAGCACAATTTCACATGCACCTTGTATGAAAAAACAAGAGCAAAATCACTGCAAGCGTTTCATTCAAAATGTGTAGTTATGTGCTATACAAGTGTTTTTCCCAAAGAAAACAATGAATCGATTGTGTTTCAGAAATGATCGCATGTTGCTGTAAAATCACTAATGTGTGAAATGTGAAAAGTTCAATTCTGTTTGTGTTAGTTCACCGCAAAATGTATCTTTCTTGCACTTTGTTCATTATTCCTTAACTGAAATGGCAACTTTTTACTAATGGCCGTCAAAGCCAGGTTCCGCTATCATGTATCTGGAAGGATTCATGGGACATGGGTTCGGATTAAAATTCAGGACCGTAGACCTGCAGCAGGTTTTCCACTTCCTGTGAAAAACTGTTATTTTTCGTGTGTTGTACAGTCAGTGAATCCCTCATGGTCTTTGAGACTGTTGAGGTCTACAGATGGGCGTCTACGAATGGTATGTACTGTGAAACACTACTCACTAGAATACAGGGCCATCTTTATCTCTATGTTGTACGGTCTGAAAATAATTTTTGACAGCAATGTCATGGTCACAGCGCTGCATGCCTTTGTGACGAACGATGACCCAACATGACAGCGACTGGTGTGCCATCCTGACAGCGGATACGAAATCGGTCTACGCCTGAGCCTTAAGCTACAAAAACAAATGCTACAAGAGCCGGACACTAGCCCAGCTCGCTCCATCATTCTAATGTTCACGGCGGGGGGGGGGCGGAGTGTTTGACTTGGAAGGGCTCCACCACATGTGGAAGCAGTAGAGTCGTGTCCCCCTAAATCATCGCTCCGGAGGTATATCTTCCATAACATTGGCCACGAACGGTGGACACGGCCAGACGCAGTCGCTCGTAGGTCGTCTTTCCACCTTCCTGACGACGTGGGCTGGGAACAGTGTCAGACCGTAAAAGACCCGATCGGGCTAACAGAGAACCCACTGAAGCAAAAGGGTGCAGAATTTCCATTAGTGAAGCACCTGACCAATCTGCACCAACAATATTTGGGCCAACTCACCTCCACACGCATCTCAAAATCAGAAACAAACTAATTAGCAGCCTTTGTTTGCTAATAGCTAGCATCAGATCACTGGAACAATGTTAGCCTGATGCTTGATGATTAATGAAGTAATGCATTTTGTTAAATAATTGTTTGACTCCTTAAATGGAAACATATTTATTCTCCTATCACGACAAATTTTCGCCTATAGCTGCCCATGTCTTCTATAATCAATCACAGGCAGGACACCTTCTGGCAAAGGGCTGAGCAGGTCTGTGGTGGGGCTTGGGGTACATCCAGGACCACTTACCACTGGGCTCAGAGGAGGGAGTGCGGGTTCGCCGTCCAGAAGGAGTCAGCATCTCCAGAAGAAAAATGAGGATGCTAGCCAGGCTACTGCATGCATGAATTGTATCATCATCATCACCATCATAATCATCATCAGCATCATTTTTACTTATTCTTCTACTACTGCTCAGTGATTATGCACTATCACCCCCCCCCCAGCTCACTGTGTGTGGCTCTGCAGTTTGCACGTTCTCTTCGTGTTAAACAGGTTTCCTCTGGATAATCTGGATTCCTCCCAGAGTCCATGCAGTGCAGCTAATCAGTCGCCTGTAGAGTATGGTTATGTTTGGGTGCTTGTACTTGCCTTTTGCCCCATGCTGCCTGGAATATGCTCCACCGCCCCCAGGACATTCCCCAGGATGACCTTTCAGAAGATGGATTCATTATTATTATTATTATTAGGCAGTCTGAGACAATGACAGATATCTGTACGTGAATGCACCCTGTTATTTTGCCATCTTTCTGTGACATACATTTGTTCTTTCTGTAGAATGACTCTATGTATTTAACTGGGTTTTTACCAAGGAAGCGTTGGTTAGACCTCGTCCTACTACTTCCACCACTATCACCACCCGAAGCCCTTTCTGTGCTTCCACAATTGTATCATAATCAACATTATCATCACTGTTGAGTAAATACACAAGTGTCTGCTTAAGATAAACAGACTCATTGAACATAAAGCAGCCTGTGCCCACTACTGACAAGGTTCCAAAGCCCTCAGCTTCACAACTGAATAATAATTGTGGGCAGTAGAAATCTACTACAAACTGAATATTTTGTTAGGGATGTCTTAATGGGAAGTATTCCTCATCCCTGGTTATAAATTTACATTGAAATCTGTCCGCAGTGGGAATAATTAGGCTACAAGATGTGTAGCAGGAACAGAAGTGCTTTTTTCAGAGCTGACACTCGGATGGTGAGCCCCGCGGTTGGCCGTTCCATAGACAAAGCTGTTGAGCCGCCTTGAATGCAGATATGAAACAGATCAGCCTCCTGTGGGAGCATCTAGCTTGCAATGACGTCTTTGTATCAAGATGTGGAACTGAGCTTTGATCACATAGGCACATGTTTAGTATACCGAGCGGATCTGGATTCTAAAAGATGTTACACTGCAGTCTATCGTCACCTTATTTGTCCGTAACATTAATTATACAGACTGAATTATTCAACCACGACAACCCATCAACTTGAAAACAGAATGTTCAGTTCCCCTGTTTGTGTACCAGGTGTTTCTATCCCTCTGTTCTTACTTAACTCTCTTAATTTCCTGTCTTTACTTCAGAATGATCCAAAGATGCCTAATCTTTCCAGCATGAGGAGCCGTGCCCTGATGGGCCATGGTCTGTCTGAAGTGCTAAGCACACCGCGATCTGCCACAATGGCACATGGAACTGTCTGCTTACTAGGAATGAAAGGCTAGTTTACATCTGCTGCACATCCACACGGGGGAACTGGTCACGGGGCCCCAAGAGCCTGATTTTATTTACTTTTTATTTACCATGATGTAATCAGGAACAACTCTTGGTTTGGGGCAGGGCCAGGCTTTGTGTCCTCATACCCAAGTTGAGGCCTGCTTTTTGAGAGTTCTGCTCACCTCTGTAGTTTTATGATCAAAAACGCATTGAAATAATTGTTTCAGCATTATAAATGTTACATCAGACTCAGAGCACTTGATACAGCTCATATTGACCCAAGTATACAACATAGAACACTAACAAAACAGGTATCACCTGAACCAGGCCAACCCACTGAAATGCTTGGTGAGATTTCCAGCTGAAAAACTGACCAGTGAGAAAAGACACTGTAGGGAAACAAGCAACTGCTCTAGACTTCGGGATGCTGTCGGGTTTTGGATCATGGGCAAGGGAGGAAGTGTGGTGGATTGGTGAACAAAGGAGACAGGAACCAGCCTGAAGTTAGGAATCAGGAATCCAGCCAGGAAAACAAGATTCGGCTGGGATATGGGACTAGGATGTGGGACCAGCATATGGGACAAGGATATGGGACCAGCATATGGGACCTGAATATGGGAATAGGATATGGGACCAGGATATGGGACCTGAATATGGGAATAGGATATGGGACTAGGAGACACAACTCCAACACTTTAAAAAGACTGAAGATAGATGGGTGCCATTTGAGGCTGTCACAGACTAGATGAGAGCAAACGTTTGCATTTTGGCATATTTATGGATCCTGACAGGTGCAGGCGTGTGCTTCAGCGTGGCCTTGTTGCCGTGACCTAGTCCCTCTAACCCTTGGATCCAGCTGTGGCATTCGTGGCCCCCACTCCCAGCTGCTAGACATTCACACTGCTTACCAAGCCCCCTTGTAGCTGTTCCGTACATAGTCCGTTTGAAATGCGCCCCCACCCCACAGTGTCACAGTGTAACCTGTCTGACTGTGATTTTCTCTTTCTTCCTTGATAGAATCAGCCTGTGTTTTCCTCACGCCACTGAAAACAGTCTGTTTTTGTGTTTTTGTGCTTTGGAAATGGATGCCTGTTCATCTTCCACAACCAGAATACCAACAAAGTAATATTTTGATAATTAATAACATAGTTCTGCTGATTGTCTTACTGTTTGTCCAATACGAGGCTGTGTTGAGTCTTGGGTTAATCTCAGGAAGGCAGGGAACACCCTAAATAGGATTCCAGTCCATTCCAGGACACTGTCACACTAGGATAAGATGGAAGGCTGGAAGATAAAAGGATGATGCTGACCTCAACCTAACTGAAGCCTGCAGTGCATCATCAGGACAGCCCAGCGGATCACTGGCACCCAGCTTCCGTCACTGGAGGAAATCCATCGCAAGGACCCTTCCTACCCTGGACACAAACTCTCTACACCTCTGCCATCTGACAGACGCTACAGAACCCTGTTCGCTCACACAACCCGGATGTTTTTACCCAACATCCATCACACTTCTGAACTCACAGCACTGATCTCGAACATTGTGATGCAATACCCCACATGTGCAATATCCATATGTATGTGCATTTAGACCACTGGAAACTCTACCTCTGTGAATTTACTAACCAGCACCTTATTTTGTGTGTGTGTGCTTTTTGGTATGAACCAGCAAAAATCCACAGACACAGCCTTCACAGAAGAGTGGCTGCCGTTATAGCCACACAAGGGGGGGCAACTCCATATTGATGCCTATTGATTTAGAGTGGGATGTCATATAAGTTCCTGTGGGTGTAATGGCCAGCTGTCCCAATACGTTTGTCCATATAGTGGATGAAAGCTGTATAATATAATTCAGGTACACATGTTTACCAGACAGAGGGCGAGGCTCAAACAAAATCCAACGTTTTTATGGCATCATTCTACCTTGATGATACAATATCAGCTAATGCCTGGCATTGTTCTGAAATTCCCATAAACTCTTCGAACTGGTGATGGAGCTGGTATACAGTGCCTTTAAAAAGGCATTTTTTGTATCCATCCCCTGACTTGTACTTTTCAATAACCTTTTCTCTAATTTGCTTGGAGTGTTCTTTTATCTTCATGCTGTAATGGTAGCCAGGAATACTGATTAACCAGTGAATTGACCTTCCAGACACAGGTGTCTTTATACTACAATCACTTGAGACACAGTGACTGCACTCAGGTGATCTCCATTCCACTAATTGTGAGACTACTAGCACCAATTGGCTGGACCTCTGTTGAATTAGGCCACTCACTTTAAAGGGGGTCAATATTTATGCAATCACTTATTTTATGTTACATATTTTTATTCAATTGTCATTATTTTGTAGAAATCAGTTTTCACTTTGACATTAAAGGGGGTTTTTTGTATTTTTTTTGTCAAAAAAGCCAAATTATGTCGCTCATGATTGATTTATAATAGTAATAAAAGGGTAAATCATCCATACATTTTATAGGCACTGTGCATGGATATCATGTATCTGTCCATTTGGTAAAGTGACAAATGATTCATGCGACTGTACCACACTCACTCACTGCTTGGTAGTCCATTAAGTATGTTGTTTGCTCAACTGTGCACTGTTAAGTGCATTGAGTGCTTTCTCGTGGAGAAAATGACAAGGTAATGTATGGATGTGGGTGGTTTTGGCTTGGGTTAGATGGGTATGTTGGGTGTGTCTGGATCGGCTTGTCTAAATGAAGTTTACAGCAGAGGGAATTTTTCAAACAGCCCTCCTCAATAGACACCCTATAAACTGGCCCTAGACCTCACGGTTTCCATGTCAGGCAGACCTGCCAGCAAGTCCTCCTCAACTCTGCTTTCAGCCATTTTTGGTTAATGTTCACTGACAGTCCAAAGAACTGCACATTTTGACCAGGCGTGCAAAGTCAAAGAAACAGCACTTTTCGTATAAACATTTACCTGCAACTATACACAACCTGGAACCCTAAAATCCACAAGGATACGGTGACCCTGAAGTATATAATTCTGCAGGATGCTACCTTCTTCGGATGACATCTTTTCCCTCGTGGTTCTATTTATTTACGGTGTATTGCTTCAATAAGTTGAGCTGCCACTGTAGTTCTGTCCAACAAGCCTCAACAATGACCATGTTACAGCCACTGAGATCTGTTTCCTCACCTGTAACTGTAACGTGTCTGTCCATTTGTGAATCTCTCCCAACACACGATTTCCTGCTTAGTTAAACATTACAGTCCTCCAGGCCCAGTCACATCCAATCAATACAAAATATGATCAAATTCATTAAAACGTGTTACACATAACAGTCATATTTAACGACTACTGTAGACTACAATGTGTACCACCACCCTTTCAACAAGCCGAAGCTGTGAAATCATTTAACCATCTTACTGTCTTTATACACTCTTGATTCAGTAGCAGAGACGTCCAGCAACAACAGTAGTAAATTTTTACATTTTAATCCAGAGGCGCTTTGTGTTAGAGACACCCCTACTAAACTGGCCCGCTGTTGGTGTTCAATGATTATAATGTTTGGCCTTTGAGACTCAAACCATTTCACACATAATTACCTTTATCCAGAGCAGAAAACTCCATCTCTTCATCCTCGCCTTCCAGAAAAGTATAAATAACTAGAGAAATTCAAACACGCCTCCACAGCAAACCGACAGAATAATTCCACACATTATGTATGGGAACCATTCCTTATGAGTTCTGGTTCTGGTCGCCCAGTGCTTTAAATCATACGGTGAAAGAGGAAATGCTTAGTCGGTACACGTCTGGGTGCACAATAACAGCCAGCAGTTATTACTGACAATTCGTAACACCCTGTCGACCAGAGATTCTGCTTTTTAATTTCACTTGGGTCCCTAGCGTGTAGAGATGAAAAACAAAAACTTTTGTTCGTTCCTTTTACGTGGAATTTAATACAAACGTCAAGCATGTTGTGTGGTATGTTTTGTGGAGTGGCTTTTGCAAATCGTCCATGAACACAACAACAAACAGCAGGAAACTCTTTTTTTTCTGTAGTAAGCATTTCTTCTGTAGTTTTCTGCTTCAAGGCTTCACATCTACACTACCCTGGTACTGGAGAGCATTTTCAATTATGAGCATCTTCATTTCAAGATCTAATGAGCACATTTGCTTTTTAGGTAGTTTCATATTTCTTTTTAAAACAATTCATATATATTTTAACATTTCACCATAAATAATAGGTATATGAAGAGCACATGTGTCTCCTACATTCACCATAGCGATTAAACATGAATAATGCATTATTTATATTGATTTTTTAAATATAGTGTATAAGAAATTAAGGACTTTCAAATCTGTCTTGCATGTCAGGTTTTCCTACCAACTGTAAGCTGCAAATCTACTGTTTGTGACAGTGTGGAAGTAGCATTTTTCCAGCTCTGCATAAGAGAATCATTTGTCCAACAGCAATAGTGTTTTCATTTGGGGTTCTGGTAAAGTGAGAAAACAGACTTTAACAGGCATAAACATTCAGCACTGATCTGTATATCTTTCATCCATCAATATAAACTTTTTTGGTTCAGGGTCATAGTGGGCTGGAAGCCCATTCCATGATGCCCATCCATGACAGGGCAAAAATTCACAATCTCAATTTTTCAATAGACTAACCCACCTAAACCACATTGTTTGACTGCACAGAAACCAAATTAGCAGGAGGAAACTTTCGGATTCTCCTGCTCCAAACACACACACACACGCACACACACACACACACACACACACACACGCATGCACACACACACACACACAGGTTTGTAATTATATCTTTGTGGGGACTCTCCATTCATTTCTATTGGGAAAACTCCAATCACAGCATGATGACTTTAACCCCTAACCAGCCCGAACCTTGAACATAACCAAACAAAATACGAGACTTATGGCATTTTTTGGTTTTTGATTGCATTCACAGATCTTTGTGGGGACCTGAAAAATAGCCCCCCCCAACATCAAAGTAGCAGGTTTTTATTACATTGTGGGGAACATTTGGCCCCCGCAGTGTAATAAAAACCTAATCCATATACACACACATACACTAGGTGGGCCACGTTAAACTCTAGTGGTGTATTTCTAGGCTCAGCAGGTTAAGTTGGTCCTCATGACTGGAAGGTCACCGGTTCAAACCCCAGCCTTGACAGAGCAGTCACATGTCCCTAGGCCTTTGAGTAAGACCCTGAACTCCCAGCTCTGGGGGCACTGCACAATGGCTGACCTGCACTGTGAGGCGGGGGGGGGGGGGGGGGGGGGGGGGGGGGGGGGGGGGGGGGGGGGGGGGGGGGGGGGGGGGGGGGGGGGGG
>JAODKC010000053.1:5606372-5625978 GCA_026777985.1 Mormyrops attenuatus | reverse complement strand
TAGGTGAAAAGACAAATGCCTATTTACCTGGTCAATCCAAATCAGAAAATGGTACAGATTTATACTCTGAATTGAAAAAAATGAATAGTTTCCTGAAATATATGGAATTCCTTTTGAATTATAATGTATCTCCACTCACAATGGCCCCAACCGTGATATATACACAACCTGTAGGCAAACCCACAGCCTTGCAGGTCTGTGGCCACAGTGCTACCCAGTTAGCTACTGTACCATCCACACCATTGTCCACTGGTGGGATAAACCAACAGAAAATGATGCCAACGTGGTTTGTGATTTTTTCATGCATGTGTCATAGTTACTCCAAGAAAGAGGGTGACAGCTGGACCAGACCTCAACAATCCAAACAGAGGAAGACTCAAATATAACCTATATGCAATATGTAGGAACAAACAGAATTACTGTACATCCATAACTCAAATTGGAATGATGATCAATTGTGTTTATTGACACTGTATTTTTAAATACTGATTCTGTTATGCACAATGATCAGTCTTACTGATTCCGAATATTTAGGAGGAACTAAATATTCAAATTACATCCTTTCCTTGCTAGGAAATTAGTTAAATACTTTATTAGAAACATGACAATTGGCTGCATTTCCCTCTCATTTGACAGGGATAACCGGCCAATTAGTATGGATATTTTTACGCTAAACTGGAGAATAATTGCTTACTCTCTAGTATAACAACTAACCTAGGGTGAGTTCATGTCAGGGAGGACACTTTGAGCTGGGACAGGATTTGTAAACTACCATTTCAATTAAAAGGACCCAGATTTCACTTAAGCACTGAGTACATACAAATCCACGCTGTAATGAAGGCCTCTGTTGTAGTCGGCATTAGTTTAGAGACGGGGTAACCACGACGATACCTGTAAGGAGATCTGGCGCTTTCAGAACTGGGCCGCGTTTGGGGCTGATGTTGTGGAACGCTACTACGAGCCATTTGCACCAATGGTGCAGGCTAAAGGCCCAAAGTGGACAGACGCCGCATGTCAGATGACTTTGCTCTTTCCGCTCTAGGCAAATGTTAATGGGCCGTGGTTTAAAAACATTGGAAAAACATTTCCTGGACAGATCCAGGAGCTGAGCTCTCCTAAAGACAGAGAGAAGGCGGGGCCAAGTAGAAGCAAAAGTTGCCCATTCCTCACTTCGTCTTTGCTTACCTTGGTCTTTCTGGATTACCCTAATATCCACAGTAGTCTAATTGCACTGAGTGTAGGTCCAAAATGAAGGACCGCATTGAGAATATGACCTACCCTCTAAATTATGTTAGTGCGAGACCTCTGTCTGACTGGGCAATGTACATTGTACATTTCCTGGAGCCAAAAGCACCAGATTGAGGTAGATACCTTTGCTGGATAACACAGTAAGTGTTCCTTTAAAACTTTGCGCATTTTTCCGTTATATGCTACAAATATAATGTCATGATTTTTATCTCTGAATACAGGCGGTCCCCAGATTACGAAAGAGATCCTGTTACCTAAATCAGAAAAATAACAATACAGTACAGAATAGTATAATAATTACTTTCATTATACTGATATTAAAAGTAACTACATAGGATACTGTACTATCCTTGAGCTGACGAACTGCTGGAGTCGTGCAATGTTTTCACGAGTGTCACACAGTAGTGCCTGTGCTCGTTATTAGGAACCATTGTATTTACCCAGAGTTTTTATATAATAGGTTTTATGCCAGTCCAATCATATGAGTTGTCTTTAAGTCAGACAATCTTAACCCGAGGACTGCCTGTAATGTTTAACCCACTGCTATCTGGTAACATTTTATTGATGCATCCACTGCCTTATACCGATTGCCCAGTGTCTGTCCCCCCTTCCCTTAAATTATTGATAATTGTTCAGGAATTCCCTCATTTGGTCATTTGAGATGTCTGTCCTGTCATGAATGTGTCACTGTGGATTCAGCACTGCGTTTCACTGCATATTGTACATGGCTCATATGACAGTGCAGCTTTACCTGCGTTTGATCTCACTGCTTTGAAGAACTGAGCCTGACTTGTACTTCAAACATTTTAAAAGCAATTTTTTTTTCTTTCCTGTACAAAATATTTTTAAGCTAATATAAGGTAAGACTCACTCCTAATTCTCCTGAGTACATTTGAAATAATATGGACATTGATTGTTTGAGCTGAGCTGAAATGATCTGTTGAATTTCCTGGGTTACGGTTCTAAGTTCTCTGCATGATCTACATGTATTAGATTAGCGTTTCTCAACCGAGTCCTCAGGGACCCCTAGATGGTCCACATTTTTGCTCCCTCCCAGCTCCCTGGGGGTCCCCTAGGATTGGTTTGATGCTCTACGGTACGGCAATCGTACAGAATAAAGTGGGGCTTTCTGAAATGCAAGTTAAGCAAGAAACAACAAAATATCAAATATTAAATAAACATTATACGTTGATGATATAGTCTAATAAAAGTATGTTATTTAATTATTGAATAAATGATCAATAAGACATTAAGGCTTTTCGCGGCACATTCCCCAAGGCATACACATGCAAACAATTGCATAGCACATGTTAGCAACTGAAAAATTAAATTTTTAAATCCTTTGTTATTTCCTACAGAATTAATCAAAATTGATTGAATTTATTTAGAAAAGCTGCTTTTAGAGTCTAGCTTTCAGTAAGTGTGAAATAGTATCCCGTGGTGAAGGTCGGTGCATTATTTGTGACAAGTCTGGTTGGTTGTTATGCAACTGCATGCAGCACCTGGACTCCGACTGGAACACTGACAGCTGGACAGCTGCTGGCTTCACTGACATTAACACTTCTCAGCCGTGGCAACACAATGCTTGAGCAGTAAATCAGGGATCCCTGGCTGGCAGATGTGTGTACAGAAAAAGAGTGTGAACGAATTTCCACTTCTGGCACGGTTGATTCAGCTTATGAAGGGGAACAGCACATTTTTCGCATCGGCGCGCTTCACGGGATGATCACCAATGGCATTTCTGTGCTACCGCACACAAGGCGTAGCACATACATTTCATGCCATATTTGACCATTTGTGTTACTCATTGAAGTGCTCCATCAACGTGTAATTAACGCAAATTAAAAGCTAATTTTCTGCAGTAGTTCTGTTTTGCTTGAGGTTTTTTGTTTTTGTGCCTGCTACATCATATTTAATCTCATGAATCAGTTCAAATTTACTGTGAAGATATTTACATCTGGTAACATTTAAGAAATTTATTTGATTACGCACATCTTGATGATGCCAAGTTTGTGACTCTCCGGAGCCATAGTCAGAATTTGGTGTATGGGTCCTTGCACACTGGTAACCCTCTCCCATTCCAGACAGCTTAGCGCATGCTAGCCCAGTCTGCTTCCAGATAGCTTAGCACACTGGTAACCCTTTCCAATTCCAGACAGTTTAGTACACTGCTAACCCTGTCTGCTTCCAAATAGCTTAGCACACTGCAAACCTGTCTGCTTCCAAATACCCGAACCCACTGCTAACCCTATCTGCTTCCAGATAGCTTAGCGCACTGATAACCCTTTCAGCTTTCAAATAGCTTAGCACACTGCTAACACTTTCCCATTGTAGACAACTTAGGGTACTGCCAACCATTTCTTATTCCAAATAGCTTAGTGATCTGGTTGCTAAGCTTCTCCCGTTCAAGACAGCTTAGTGCACTGCTAACCCTGTCCTCTTCCAGACAGATTAGCGTACTGCTAACCCTGTCCTCTTCCAGACAGATTAGCGTACTGCTAACCGTGTCCTCTTCCAGACAGCTTAGCGCATTGCTAACCCTGTCCTCTTCCAGACAGATTAGCGCACTGCTAACCGTGCCCTCTTCCAGACAGCTTAGTGCACTACTAACGCATTCTTCTCCATTACAACACTACCTTTCTCCACTCCCAAAAAACATAGAATGAACCCTCGTCATTCCCAAAAATGCTTAGCACTGCTCTCTCTTTTTCCAGACAGCTTGGCACAATGGTAATCCCTGAATGATCAGCACAGCAGCACACTCCATCTTCATGCTAATTCCACGGAAACTTTGAAGTCTGGTCCATGACTGTGAGTGGAGATACATTATAATCTAAAAGGAATTCCATACATTTCAGGGAAAAGAAACTGAAGTCACTATTCATTTTTTTCAATTCAGAGTATAAATCTGTTCACCTTACAAGCGATCTTCTGTGATTCCCCTGCCAGTCTGATTGGAAATCCATATAAATACTGAAGAATATAGCGCTCCTAGCAATGCATGACAAAAACACCATAAATCATGCTCATGACTTAGGAAAGATAAGCTATGGATCAACAATCAAAGTGTAGTTGGGCCACATTGGGGTGTAAATCACTGCTTAAATTAAATGCCTTACATGTGCAAAGGTGCCAGCTTATGTTGTGGGTCAAGATTCAAGCCATTCCTCAAAAAAATAAATAAATAAAATAATGGCAACATCCCCTAATCGATTCATCATCTTCCATCTGCTTATCTAGTACAGGGTCATGGGGGGAAAACATTTTGTCAAGTCCAATTTTAATGATTTATAACATTAAAAAAGAAATACACATAAAAAGAAGAAAAAACTCACTATGGACCATATTAAAAACCTATTATGTTTCAAAACTAGATTTACATCCACAAGGAATCTAAGCATAACCTTAATCTTCCACCCATCCATCAATCCATCCATCCGTTTTCCATAATCACTTATCCAACCGCTTGCCCAGGCTGTGGCAAACTGACAGCCTATCACAATGCAGGGGGAGCCAGTCAGAACAAGAAAATAGTGGATCAGTAAATGAGATCATCCTTTATTTGCCATAGGGACATTGGATTGGCTTTTTTTCACATTTCCCATCATGCTCTCCTTTGAGCCACACATATATACAGCTAAAAAGCTATAAAGAGTGAAGCTTTTGGTCTGAGCACAGGATCAGCCATTTACCCATCACCTCCTCCCAGGTGTAGCTTCAGCAAGCCACGCCTGTCCCTGGTTACCCTTACGTCTCGCTCCTGCCCCCCTGTCATGCGCTCCAACCGGCCTCTCATTACGTTCCCCTGTTGCTCCTGTATTTATGCGCCTCCCTGTCCAGTGAGCTCCAGTTTCTCCATTTCCCACGCCTTTTTGATTGCCTCCCGTCTTGTTTGTTTGCTTGTCCTGTTTCTTTGAATAAAACTTCCATTGTCGCCCCGACTCCGGCTTCCTTATCCTCCGTCTGGTTCCAACACGTGACAATGATTATGATATTGCAGAATATAAGTATTATGTAAGAGAAACGCATTGAGGATTAAATTACATATTAAATAAATTTATTACCTATTAAATACTTTCTTGTTCTTTAATCCTTTGCCTCTTTCTTAATGCTTGCTAATACAGTACATGCTGATTTTTTCTCTTCTGCAGCATACAGACAATATCTGTCCATTTGTTTCATGCCCTCTGTGGTCACAAACAGATTTCTGAGCATTCAGTCCCTTAACACATACCAGAGAGTGCTGGATATAAAAGCAAAGTGCAGTGAGCAGGGTGAATTGACCACAGAGTTAGCGCAGAGTACTGCAAGTGTCAACAATAATTCAAGTGCAGGGCACAGGGGCCTTCTGCTAATCAGTATAACAAAGAGGAGACTGGTGAAGTTCACAGCAGCAGGCAGGAATGTCTTCTGCCTGGTCGCCAGTGTCAGCTCGTGTTAGAAGGGCCCCGGGGCCGGTCCCTAGTAGGGGGGCTGCTCTGCCAAAATACACGAGGGCCGCTCAGTGGGTTTGAAGTTGCCGAGAGATGGCATGGGGAAGGAAACTGTGCAGGCACTGTGTAGCCCGTATACTGTAAACAGCCTGTCACTCGGCGCTTTCATCTGAGTTACGCCTCACTCATTTGTATGGACACAGACTAGAAGCACATAGTTACCATGGGCAATTAAGGCAAGGCTCTCTAGGGGTAAACTCCTTCATCTTAATGAGAAAACCTCTTATGTTACTCTATTCATCAGTGTTGTGGTGATTCATGTCTAGGTATAATACTTAATCTCAATGCTTTGCTGCTCTGTCAACACTGTCGTACCTCCACTGCATTTTCTGCACTGGCCTGTCGCCCCGTTGCACCTTATTGGGCTCATGTTTCTTATTTGTTTATACTTTATGTTGCTGGTTGGTCGTTGCTGTATGCAAAAACTTTGTATCATGTTATTTTTGTAAATGTACTTTTTTTTTACTTTAATGCGGCCACTTGCACCAGAAGAACCTCCTTACGCTGGGGCTGTACTTGGCAAACAAAGTTAAATTTTGATTCTGATATAAAGAAGAGACCTTAGAGAATTTTTAAATTCTAGGTGGGGCAGTGCGATGCCTAAGTTCTTCGATATGAAATACTTCCATAGCCATCAGTTAAAATAGACATTGAAAAGGTATAGTCACTGTTTTCATCCCAGTTCAGAGAGTAATGTGGAAGGACATGCCTTTCCAGGTTCCCCTGACAGCACAGTCCAACAGGAACCGTAATCTAGGTAGCTGCAAAGATATTCAGAATCCGCTGACACTGGTAATCTGTTCTATCGCCACCGTTGTCTTTGAACAGGCTGACTCCCCAAATTAAATGTTCATTGCTGTCTAGAGGGAAATGGATGTGGAAAAAAAGAGGTGGCCCCATGATGCATGATGGGAAGGCAGGCTCTGTTATTAGACTAGCAGGTGGAAAAAAACAAAGTGGAACTGGCCGTTCCACAAAGAGCAAGAACCCCGAGGTTCCAGAAAAAGCCGGCCTGGAAACGAATCACTGAAGGAGGCTTAACTTGAAAAGACATGACTGACTGAACAAACATTTGTTCTTGTGTTTTAATTGGTCCTTTATTAAATGAATTTCTCAGACTCTCAGTAATCATTAGACCACTCAGCCTATAAATAAGGATAATTGAGCAAACCACAACATCATCATGTATCATCATGCATCATCTGCATTGCGTCTGGATGAATCATATCTGCATCTGAAAATCAAAACAGTTAAGCAGATGAGTGAATTAATGCATTTTAGGTTAATGTGATGGTAACACTTACCTTAAGGCCATGATTTTAGGAATTTATAAACACATTCATAACAAATAATAATGCGTTCATAAAGCATTATAAACATAAATATATTTATAAAAAGGCGTAACACATTATAGCCATGTTTATTATGCATTATGAATGGTTTACAAAGCTATAATGCACTATAGATACTTTAAATAGTTAATAAATAGTCATTTATTTCCCACCAGTTACCTACTAAAATCCCTGGGATGTGCTCGATGGTTTTCATATCCTTGTCTATATTTGAGCAGTGAGTTCTGAAATTATTAAAATGTCACAGTGCAGAAAGTTTTCCCGTCTCCCCGTGTCGTCGTGGGGTTTCTCCCAGCTACTCCGGTTTCCCCCCACAGTCCAAAAACATGCTAAGGTGAGCTAGAGTTACCAAATTGTCCATAGGTGTGCATCTGTGAGTGACTGGTGTGTGAGTGACTGGTGTGTGAGTGCCTGGTGTGTGAGTGACTGGTGTGTGAGTGCCTGGTGTGTGAGTGACTGGTGTGTGAGTGCCCTGCGATGGGTTGGCGCCCCATTCTGGTTTGTTCCCTGCCTTGCATCCATAGCATCCATAGCTCCGGACCCCCCGCAACCCTGAATTGGACAAGTCGTTTCAGAAAATGGATAGATAATAATAAGATAATAATAATAATAATAATAATAATAATAATAAAGTGGCATTGAAGCTTTATTTCTAAATTTTAATTGCGACTTTAATTCTACAAATACCGCTGGGCTTTTTACTGAAGCTATTCATGTAAATCATTTTTCTTAGAGATACACAATTTCAGTTAATAAATGTAGCATCTGATTCTGTATGAATGCTATTTGGGACACAGGGAGGTCAGGTGTCACGTGGCACTCGTGGTGGCCTCGCTAGCCGAGTCAAGCAGCAGGCCGCAGCCAGCATCGCCGGCAGGCCGCAGCCAGCATCGCCGGCAGGCCGCAGCCAGCGTAACCGGCGAAGCAGCTGCTACCAAAGACATCTAGTTGGGATGCCGCTAGGAAGGCCTGAGCTGCAGGCTTTTGGGGAAACCAAACAAATTTAACGACGATCATTTTTACTGTATCCAAATGCCGGACAATGGCTAGCAGTTGCTGGCGTGCAGTTGGATGTAGCTCAAGTTACAGAACACCATCTGTAGCTGGGCCTGGCCTTGGTCGTCCTGTGAGTCATTCTGTGAGAGCATCGGCCAGATGTATTCAGCACAAATAATGATGCAAAGTTGGTGCTCAGTCGCCACTGAACATTTCTTTGTTCTGCCTAGGGTTTGGCCCTAGGGTTCAACCTGACAGGCCTCGGTCCTTCTGGAAATCAATGTCTTATGTGTCAAAACACTATCTGTGAAGTATTTTCTGACAGACGCCAGTCATCAGATGGGGTCGCCGTTGAGTGTTCAGCTTCAGATCTTAATGGATCGAAATGCTTTTGTTTAACTGGTTGATTGTTTAACCATTGATGCGAAACTGCTTGTTGTATGTCAGCGGTGTTTGTTTCTAGATGCATGGATGTTTAAAGATCTGTGACAGTGTTAATGTGCTTATTTCAGGCTGCGGCATCTCAGAACGTTTTGTGGGTTTTCAAGTTTTAATGAAGCCCAGTTCTTCACGGATGACTGAGAAGGGGCAGTAAACAAGTTTTGTAAACCGAACAGCCTACGATGATGTATTTAGATGACAGGTTTCACACAAATCATCTGATCTCAGTTATAGTTTCTTAATGTTCTGCCATGACAAGGACTATGGCTCATATTTATTTATCTGTTAATTTATTTGGTTTTGTTCACTTTGAGTCCCAAATGGTAAGGAGTTCAACCGAGGTTGAACAAATGCAATGAGCCATCTAACGATTCAGTGTTTACGTTTGACCAGCTCAGGGGCCTGTATCGCAAAATAGGATTTCTTGCTTAGTCAGATAACTTGTGGGATTTAAGGTACCCCAGTTTAAATAAACTAGCTTAAATTTGTTAAGTTATCTGGCTCACCAAAAAAATCTGCATTCTAATGCTTTCATAGAACATGAGCTGCACGCTAGCTCTGTCTAGAATGCAAGCCAGGAGTGCAATTCTTTGGTTAATTTGCTCAGCGCACTTTGGTTTAATGCCAGTGACCTTAACAGATGGTTCAGCAGAAAGTTAGGTGTGTAGGTGTTCTCTCCGAGGCTCTGTAGCGGTGTTCACAGTACACGCCCTTGGCCGCACCACACTACAAAATCCCTCTGCCATGATCCCAAAGCAACAGTTTTTTCTCATTATCCGGAAAGCACAAAGACTCAGCTGGAGTGGCGGAAACTGCTGCTTGGGTCGAGTTTCTCCTCGAGTGGCTTGAAAAAGAACACCTGGTATAGAAAGGAGTGGGAGATTGGTTTGGCAGATGAGGAAGGAAACTGCATAAGCACCAAGAGATACTTTTAGTGCCATTGTGCCAAAGAATCTAGAGAAGGCCCAAGTAAACAACCTTGGTTGGTGAGGAGAGGCATTATGGGAGAGGGATTGTGGGGGGGCGAGGATTCCTGGCTGCTTCCATATCCTAATTCCATATCCTAATTCCATGGCGCCTGTTGATTATTTCATTGAAGGCCATGATTCTTTTTGCAGTGTTCTTGCTCTTAACCCGTGTAAAATCTGACTGGGGGCTCTTTTCCTTATGGGCCTCTCGCTGAGACTTTGATTATGCCTGGTTTCTGGGTACGTTTACTAATGAAGGCAGAAACACTCATCCCTTCGCTTCGTGGTAAAAGTCCATGTGCAGTACATCGCCACAACATCAGGATTCCTGTGAGAATTATTTCATTCACTCACCACCTCATGTCGGATACAGCATACAAAGATAAGAGAGGGGGAGCCAGATGTATAAATGTCCGCCTTGTGGGTTTTAGCCTTGATTAAGGAATTATTTTCAATCTGTAGGAAGGACCTAACTCAACTGTGCTTCCCTATCATTCTGTCTTTCCCTCCAAAATACTGTAACTTCACACCTAAACAGTAAAGTTAACATGGGACACCAGATATACCTGGTTAAAGGACCACGGGAAACATAATATATTGAGTTGTCTTTTCGTGTTTATGCTGTAACAAAGAGTGAGGTTAAAAGTTGGACTGCGAAGGAATTGTTTACTTAGCCTTAAAAATGACTGATTGGATAAGGCCAGCAATAATTAGTTTTATGGTGCTGAAAGGTTGACAACGCTTGGCAAACGATGCAGTCCAGACCGGATAAACTACTGAGGAGATTGCTGCGGACAGTCAGTGGGGGACACTCTATGGCAAGTGACCAGGACATTACATCACAATGCTAAATGTGCTCTCCCTCAGGTAGTGTGCGACGCTACCAAAGGACACACTACAATTTGAAACAAAAAGCCTTTAATAAAATACTAAAGAACAATGGGTAACACTGTACTTGAGTGGGCTCAAGTAAATTAATAACTCATTCACAATTTAAGTGCAAATCATGAACAAATATAGTTCCTGCATGAAATACATGAAACATTATGACTGATTAATGATGAATGAACCCCATTAACTAATGCTTAGTTACTGGTTAATTAATGTGATAAGTTAGAGTGTACTACTACATTGTGCCCCCTAAAGTAAAGTGTTGCCGAACAATGTAATAAAGAATAATAAAAGCATCAGGATAGTTAAATTAAGATTTATCCTGTCTTATATTGTCTGGCTGCATATTTCAGACACTGGGCATTTTCCCCTGAAATGTTTTTCTCATGCTGTAAACACACAAGGTTGATACGTGTGGTCCAAGTCTCTGTGTTGTAGAATCTCAGTATTCAGTAGGTTGTGTTGAAAACCGATTGTATTTTCCAGGAAAAAAAACCATCTTTCTTTCAAACTTCATGTTTGTGGGTCTCTTCTGGCCCAAAAGGTAAATAAATCTAAAGATGAACAGAGCCAAGCACTCATTAGGCTATTCACTGCAAAGTATCTAGAACACATTTTAAAACCATATCAGGTCCCTTAAGGTGAGATTTCTGAACATTATAGTGTTTCCTTTATAGAGGGGTGACCAACCCTGACTCTCAGTGGTCACAAGCCAGTGCTTTTTAACTTTAACCAATTTAATTAATATTCAGTTCACTGCTAATATATCACATAAGGATGCAGTCAAAGAGTCACCACATGAAAATAACCAGAAACTGAACAGGACTGAAAAAATATATCAGCAAGCAATTTAGCCACCATTGAGCATTCTCCATCATTATAAAAATAACTAAAGAATTATTAAAAGAAAAAAGGAATGAATATCTACATTTAATTGTAAATATATTGTGCATCTGTTGGAGTGTCCCAAACTATCTATCTATCTATCTATCTATCTATCTATCTATCTATCTATCTATCTATCTATCTATCTATCTGTCTGTCTATCTATCTATCTATCTATCTGTCTGTCTATCTATCTATCTATCTATCTATCTATCTATCTATCTGTCTATCTATCTATCTATCTATCTATCTATCTATCATTTCAAGTGGAACTCATGAGAAGTATGGGAACTCCTGAGACCGGAACAAAAAGAATTACACTTGCATGCAAGGAGATTTTTGTGACAGCTATTAAAGGCTTTTAACATTCTTGTATTAGAGTATGAAAGGAAATGACTGTTGTGTCAGACCTGTGCACACAGGACTGTGTAATAACAGCTCCAGAGATGTACCTTGTTCATCCATTTATCAAGGTTAGCGTGGAGGGGACATAATGACAATAAAGCCACCCACGACTTCTAATTCCAGAACCTTCAGCTTATCCAAATCCCATATATGAATGTCTATCCCATGAAGCAGCATAACGATGACAAACAGGGTGATTCTAGGGCAACCAAGCTTGTCCTACTTTTCTTAAACTTTTGTTAGTACGAGCACAGGCTTAGCAATGGAGAGGCACGCGTTCAAAGCGCGAGCATGAGCCCTCATGCAACCCGTCCGTGAAACTTACAGGCTGACCGCAAACAGGTTTAAGATCATCACAGCGCATTTGTGTAATGGGGAACAGATCCCTCAGCTCCCAATGGCATTATGCCTTCAACTAACACAGGAACAAAGAATGTAGCCTTCAAAGTGAAGCATCCAGAATCATTCAGAAGCGCTTCAGATTTACAGCATATGGAGAAAGAAGCAGTCAACTTTCGGCCATTGAGACATCTGTGGTACAGCGCCGGAATCTTAGTTTCCTGTTGTATGCATCCTTCCGGCACCTTCCCAGAGGTCTAGTCTCATCTTTTATTAGTCAGATGGCTTCTGTTGCCTTTGAATCTATACATTTACAATCACGGCATTAGTCATTGAAGCCAGGAAGCAAAATCGCAGAGAGAGATCATACAGCAATGGCATGGCCAGCTGTCTGCTTCCTTCATAATCCTCATCGACCGGTGATTACAGAATTACCCTCATTCCTTGTGTTCTGCTTATTTTTCAGTCGTCCCTCATCATGGATGCCAGCGATGCACTCGACAAAGTTCTGAGGCAAATGAGCTGAGAAATGTCGGTCAAGAGAAAAAGAAGCAGGATAAATGAAAAGCAAAACAGACACGTCTACGTATTGAAAAAGGATAAAAGAGGCGGTCCACGGCCAAGGGCCAAGGTCATACCACATGGATGCCAAAATGAAGTCAATTTCTGCTCAGTCTCATCTCCGGCTGTGAGACACAGACATTGATATAATGACTCTTTTTTTGTCCCTTTCTCAGATTCTGTTTTTGATTATGTCAGCTTGTGAGTCCAATGAACAGATTCCCATGACTCATTAAGGTCAGGAGATGCGCACCTTTCGGAACTAAAGAGACCAACCCCTGCAATGCGGGCGCCTACCAGTGATGTGATGCATTAACAGGCCTATTCATAAATGAGACATTTTCCAAACAGACAGTTGGATTTCAACACAGTGAACTCACTTTGTAGAGGCTTTAAATTGTAAGAAACAATATAAAAAGCCTACATTTGTTTTGTTCTTCTGTGAGTACCAAATACCTTCATTTAATGTCAAACATCATCCATCCATTTTCTAGACAGATTGACTAGACTAACTCGACAGATAAGATTAGTGACTGTGGTTCGCTGTGGCAGCAGTTCAGTGATTAAATGAAGAACAGCTAATAATTAACTATGTTTCACAGACGGCACAGCTAGGTGAAGATGAACTGGCAAGAGACCTTTAAGTTTTCAGCTGTCCTTAGTCAACCAGGTAAACACTTTGAGTACATAACCTCTCCAGCGTTTGATTTTCTGCACCCCGACCCGCATTTTACCCGTACATGTATTAGTCTGCACCAGTGTTTCCCAACCCAGTCCTCGGGGAACCCCAGACAGTTCACGTTTTTGCTTCCTCTCAGCTCCCAGTGCGCCTGTACCAGGTATTCAGCGTTCCTGATTGGCTGGGAGCTGGGAGGGAGCAAAAACGTGGACAGTCCGGGGTTCCCCGAGGACTGGGTTGGGAAACACTGGTCTACAGAAATTCGACATATCCTTATGTTGAATAAACATGTCGGACTTTAAACTGCAGAAAATACTGCCACACCACCGACGTCTTTTTTACCTTTTACCTTTTTTATCCACAATATCTCAAAAATGTCTTTGTTGTGCCTGCTGAGCTGTCCCTTCCTTCACCACTGCTTCTGTGCTTATCTCTTCCATTAAATACCAAAAGAGTAGCACGTTCTGTCTGCTAACCAAATTTAAATAATATAAGGATTTGTTGAACTTTTGAGCGTCTCTTTAATATTTTAGGTATACTACTAATCTACTTATCAAATTGTGGGTAAACGTTAGTATAGTAGTGAAAAGCCAGCATCCGGACAGATTGGTACGCCCGTTATCTAAAACCCTATACTGTATATGAGTTTATGGCTGTCTTATTTTATTGATACCTTTAAGTTGTAATTTCTCTGACCTTTTACACAGAAAATCTCCACATCTTTTTCAATCAATAATTTACCAATGGATTTTTTTTTTTTTAGTATGCAAAATGCTACCATTCTCCATTTATTTAGAAATGACAGCCAAACAGAAACACTGCACTTTAAACATTTACTTTTACAATCAAATATTTAGTAAATCTGTGGCGTAGCATTTCACAAAAATGCCGAAAGCGGAATGCAAAGCAGCGACATAAACAATATTTTACGCAGAAGAAAAATATGATTATTGGGAAAAGTGATTAAAGTCTGGATATTTTCCATTCCTGAGTAAACATCTCTAAACAACTTAAGCGATGGTTAAAGGGGAGAAATTTTTCTAAAGGTCAGGGTATTTTTGGATCGTCTTGTTCCACTCCATTTCATCCTAAGTTCATGGAAGACGATGTACATACTTATGCCCAAAAAGTGTTATCAGCTCGATCCAAAGCTGTAGAAGGCATACGCCCTAAAATTCCCCAGCTGGACTTACACCCAGGATGGACAACTGAAGTAATTTTATTCCTCAATTCCAACATTGTCACATAATTAATCAGATTGTGACTTTGTAGCCGTGAGACTTTCTGTTGCATTTGAAAAATCTTATGAACAGCTGTCATGGCTGCCAGCAGGTCGACCCTCGTGTAAGATCGCACACATGTGTGGCCTGTGTGGAGTGTGTGGTCTGTGTGGAGTGTGTGCTGGAGTGTGTGGCCTGTGTGTAGTGTGTAGCCTGTGTGGAGTGTGTGCTGGAGTGCTTGGCTTGTGTGGAGTGTGTGCTGCAGTGCTTGGCCTGTGTGGCCTGTGTGGAGGGTGTGCTGGAGTGTGTGGCCGGTGTGGAGGGTGTGCTGGAGTGTGTGGTCTGTGTGGAGGGTGTTTTATGTAGACCATCCGTAGTGGGATTAATTGTGGGCTTTCGTGCATAAAAACATCCGCGGCTCTAACAGGCTCAGCACTCAGGCTCATCACACCATCTCCACAACTGGGCTATAAAAGTACCTTTTGGCGCGAAGCTCCTACCTCCCTACCCTGTGTCCCTGATTGGAAACAGAGCCCAATGCAGCAGGCGCATGACCGCATGTTACTCCCCAGCCCAGGAGTTACGCTCACCTCATCGGCAGTGCGCGCTAGGGATTCATTCTTGTAAGGAGCTGCAGCCAAAAGATTTTTTCTAACCTTGTTAAATACAAAGTATGAGTCTTTAAACCAAAATGCATTTGTTTAAATTATTGCATTGGCCACAGCAATCAGAATTCAATGAATAAAGACCAACGTGCATCAATTTCGGTTTTTCTCAAGGAGAGTACCCCCAGTGAGTCAAGTGTGCCTGCTTTTAGACTAGGGGCAGACAGCCCCCATCCTGGAGTGCCGGTATCCAGCAGGTTTTCCATCCTACCTGGTCTCTGATGAACCACATCTGATCTCAGATAGATAGTAACTCATCAGGTAGGATGGAAAGCATGCTGGACACTGGCATTGCAGGATCAGGGCTGCCTACAGCTGCTTTAGACGCCTCTGTTGCTCTTGAGACGGCATTCATCGTACGGATTGGCACATCACCGCATGAAGCTCTGAGCTGTGAGCATACCTCATTAGCGTAGCCCCTAATGGAGTCTAATGGAGCTTTAGCGCGTAGCCTGAGGCTCGTTATCACAGCCTGCCATCACAGGTGTGTTACTCTACACCCTTTACCTCTAGAATTGTTTAGTTTTCCTTGGACTTTATTGAATCCTTGAGCTCCCTTTTCTCCCCTTTCTGTGACATTGTAACTCTTGGACTTGCCGGGTCAAATTGGGCCTTTAGAAGAAGCCGTGTAATTACCCAGTTACAAGCAGAATACAATCACTTCCATCTCCATGACAGGGGAAAAACACGCTTAAAACAAGTGCCCCTGAGAGCTGATAAAGATCAAAACCCTTTAAATAAAAACGTGAGCAATCACTTTCACATAGACTCTCCATCTAAGAGTTAATCAGTGCACTAAACATTCATCTGGGTTTTACAACTAAGATAAGAAGGATTACAGAACATAGCTTGTACCATATAAACCGAAACAGATGTAACGGTTTGCACCATAATTCATATTTGTCCATAATTCTAATTACTCAGTTTTAATCGGTGAGAAAATTTCCAACTGAAGCTAACCCCAAACAAATGTTGATATCTTCAAAACCCTAATAAAATAAAACGGAATGTAAAAATATCTAAAAATAGTAACAGCATGGAAGCAATTTGAGTTAATCAGGCCGATATTTACTGTCTAATAATTGTTACCTTTGAATTGTCAATGATGTTTATTCTTTTTTTTATTTCCTTTTTACTTTTCTAAAGGAAGACCGGGTCTTCACAGGACAGATCTATGACATTAATGAGGTAATCAGGATGAGCTCTGATCTGAAATACATACACAGATTTGCTTGCTTTGTATGAGGGACATCATCTTTCTAACTGGTGTCACAGTTTATTTATTCGCTTTATATTGAACATTGACCACATACATAAAAGTTAACAATATACCTCTTATTTTAAAAAATGGATTTTCGTCAGACACATTGTAAGTCTACATTGTAAAAGTCTTTATATTCATTAACATAAAATCCATCTATCCATTCCCTGTACCTTCTTGTCATGTGCATGTTTGTGGTGTGATATTCTAAAATATTTTTTATAAAGCTCTCTTTTGGCCTGGATTGCTTTTGTATAAGCACTGATAAGCTCTAGCGACTACTTACATACACAATCCTAGGCCCATCATGGGTCTGTATCACAAGCTGGATTTCGTGCTTAGCTGGATAACCTGTTGGATTTAAGGTGCCCCAGTTTAAATGGACTTGATCTTTCTTCACTTACATTCAGCCCAGACTACCTTAAAACTGACGGTAAGTAAGGAGGAATACAGACAGCATTTTGGGAAGTGGTGTGTGGAGGCCAAGTCCTAAATATGACCACCAAAGCTTCTGCAGAGCAGTCTAGTAAAATGAAAGATAAAAGGCCTAAGAACGATACTGGGGCATGGGAAAAGCCAAGGGGAGGTTAAACGGCTGTCGGAAATGGCCAGGCACTGTTAGGTAACAATTACTACTGTGGAAATCTATTCCCTTTAAACATCTGCCAAGACTTACGCATTCCATTAGATAGAGAAAAGACGTTTGTTTGCCTATGATTAATTACCGCTCCCCTACAAATGCGCAGGCCGTGTAATGGCAGTGTAGCCCTGAGACATCCATTCATCTTGCACCTCGCTTACCCTGGCGCGGGGGAACCTGAAGCCTGATCCAGGCAGCATGGGGCATGTAGCTGGGCTTCACCCTGGACGGGATGCCGGTCCATCACAGGGTACGTAGCTGGGCTTCAACCTGGACGGGATGCCGGTCCATCACAGGGTACGTGGCTGGGGTACACCCTGGACGGGATGCCGGTCCATCACAGGGTACGTGGCTGGGCTTCACCCTGGACGGGATGCCGGTCCATCACAGGGTACGTGGCTGGGGTACACCCTGGACGGGATGCCACTGGCCTGCAAAATGTATACATGCAGTCCCGGGGTCGCCGACGTCCGACTTACGAACAAACTGCCATGAAGGCTATGATATAAAAAATTCAGCTTAAAATGCGATGGTTCGTAACAGCAAATGCACTCACTTCTGTGTGACGCTCAAGAAAACATTGCCTGGGTTTAGTGGTTCATCAGCATGAGGTACAATAGGCATCTGGAGCCTATCTCAGAGGCAATGGGGGGCAAGATGGAAACCCCACGACGACACGAGGAGAACATGCAAACTCCACAATGACATGGGGTTTCAAATGCAACATAAGATTAAGAAAAAAATATTTCTTTTTTTTTATTTAATGTTGTGGTGTAGCAGCTATCTATGAACCAAATACCAGGATAAGTGCTCGGAAGATGAATGGATATTCCAGTTATTAACTTTTTCACTTTGATAGAAAATCTTTGAGGTGTTCAGACTCTGAAGGGTACAACAGGTCAAGATGGAGTTGTGTTATTACTGTGGATTGTGTTACATGCAGAGTGAGATCGTGCACCACGCAGCTCTTCCGATCCGGAGTTTTCCTGGCTTCCGAATCAATGGCACACATCTGCACCATGCGGCCATGTGGGAAGCGTCAACCAATCATGGGACTCCCGTGTCGTTGGGAGGCCAACCTAAGTATTGGTTTGCATCAGAAGGCTAAACCAAAACTACTAACTGATTTAGTACGACTTGTACTGTGGCTATAAGGTTCTTGGTGGGATGTAATCATGCTGTTGGTATTGTCAGACCTCTTCTGAAAGGAACCACAACTCCCTCCCTCCCCCACCAACCATTATGACAGAATAAAGCATTTTTACTAGATGAACCGTAACCATCTCCTTGCCAGAGGAACATCAGCTGGAAGCTCTTTACACGTGTCACAAAAAAAGTTTTTTTCTGATAAACCACAACTGTTAAGATAAAAATATTATTTATTCTTGAGGGTTTTTGAATCTGTAAACCGTAGCAGAATAACAGGGTAGAACGTATCATGTTAAATGATAAGATTTCCTCATTTCTCCAGAAGTCCCAAAAGTTCTATATGCAAAAAGAGAACGTTCTACTGATTTTTTTTTATTGTATAAATGTTTCCAAAACATAATTTGTCAACAAGGGAGTAAATGATATCCATGCTGAATGCTGAAAGGCAGACTAAGATTCACTGTTAAGTTTCACTGTACAATCCCAGGGACAGTAAAACTACTTATGAAAAGAAATATTTACACACAATGACAGGTCTCCCCCCAGAGAGGTGCATTAGGCTGAAGCAGGGAAATATTTCTGTTTTAATCATCAAGCTATAAATGAAACTGCTAAAGTGACTTATGAGACCTTAATATAAAACAGAACAGAACCTTTTGAAACACAGTTTTCTTTCAATGATCAAAAAAGAAGGGAAATCGTATATTTTACTTGAATGGTCCAAGTCACAAAATGCAGTGCCAGCGCCTTCGTTTGGTACAGTATCCTGCAATGCCACATGTAAGCTCTGGATGGGGTCGAATCCTCACCTAAAATAACGCAGTGAAAATGCAACATGTGCCGCGGAACTGTATGTGGAAAGAGACTTGGTGCACATTTAGGTCTCTGGGCCGAAGATATTTTTCAAAATCCATGTTGGACACAAAAACATCCACCTTTCTTCAGCTTGAAATGCACCTTCACTTCAGACTTTTGTTTTTACCGCACATGAAGATTGGAGAAATTCCTCGCTCCCTTGATAGCCGAACAGCAGCCGTCAGGGAGTGACAGCGTCGATGTGTCTGCTGTCACAGCTTGAGCCAGTTGTCTGAGGGAGAGGACTGCTGTTCGTACCTGTAGATCCGCATTTGTTTTTCATTTCTCTATTTTCTTGTCTCATGTTCCTAAACTTCCATTATTTGCTAGTTGCTAGTTTGGATGCTGATTGCTTCATTGCTGATTGAAGATGTGGTCAGATGTCAGGCTTCTCTCTCACTATGTATGTGTGTGTGTGTGTGTGTGTGTGTGAGCGGGTATACCTATCCTTATGGGGACACAATGTCCCCATAACGTGATCAATATCCGTTTTTTTTTCCTTATGGGGACCGGTTTCCTAGTCCCCATAAGGGAAAACTCTATTTTATAAAAATCGGT
>JAODKC010000053.1:5588818-5606272 GCA_026777985.1 Mormyrops attenuatus | reverse complement strand
GGGTGGGGGTTAAGGTTGTCATAGTTAGCGTTAGCATTTTTCCCACAGAAGTGAATGAGCGGGCCCCATAAGGATAGCTATACCCTACACATGTGTGTGTGTATGTGTGTGTGTGTGTGTCTCAAAGGAGAGCATGATGGGATATATGAAAAGAAACATTCCAGTATTTCTTGTTCCATTTCACTAAGCATAAATATCTTAGGGTGTGTAGACAGGAATTTCATTCACAGAGATTTATTTTGGTAATTTTTTTTTTTACCATTTTGGCATCTTTCTGATTGGCTTGGCAAAATCCTGCTCCATCACTGGCATGCGAGGAAGCCTTCTAGGCCCAGAATGAACCGGTTCGATCGTTTTTTGAGCTGATCTTGTGTCTTTATAACGCAGCACCAGTGAGAGACCCTCTCTGCTAAAAACCTGTATCAGAACGAGCCCCCTGAGAATGGTAAATGATGTTGTACCTCCCAGAAAATGGTAATCTCAGTGTAAGGGGTGTTTTTTTGTTTGGAAAGAAAATAAGCGCATAAATGTTACCTCAATAACATACCTGATTAAATCTGACTTCCCCGCTTTCCCGATCCCCCTCAATACCACACATATATTAATGCTGTCAGTTTGAACTGTTTTTTATTGTTATTGGCCTTTACACACACAAAGCACACAGTAGGCTTTGTAAAGTGGAATAATGGCTGTTACATAAGTAACTCGTCTTTGAAAAAAACACATACATTTGCCTTACTTTCCCTGAAAGTAAGAAAATAATTTTTCATCACTTGCAAACATCTATAAAGAGACGGGACAGTTAGCTGTAGTAGGACGCAAGAGTGAAAGTGATCACTTCTGAGAAAACAGAAGTTTGACGATAGTTGCTCTCTTGAGAGAGAATGCAGGAGAGCTTGCTGGGTGGTCTGGGGTCGTTTCGCGGCCCACCCCACATGTTTCTGACACGGGGTGACCCCGTGGCATGGGGGGTGGTTCCCACCACGTCCCCCCTGCTTCCTTCCACCAGCATTATCACACCTTCAGAACGAATCGTCAAAGATGCCCGAGATTACAGGTCATCCTCCATCCCAGGCCCTCATGCCCTTTTTTGAGCGAAAACACTCTGGATAAGGGTTATAAGTGGCCTTAGCGTCCGCGTGACGGATTTAACGATGAGCTAAGGAACGTTCTCCTTCCATGCCCCGGGATGTGTACGGCATTTCAGGCGTGACAGATGAAACCCATGTGCTTGTTTTCACTGTTGAATGTATCGTATCAGTTTCATAAAAAAAAAAGAAGCTAAAGAGAAAAAGTTTAAACAGACATTTTAAAAAGCACATGACATGCATACATAACATGCCAAGGCGTTTTTAGCAGGGATCGGACATTACGGGACAGACAGATTTTTTAAACAGATGCCATTGGTCACCTATTCAAACCGCCTGGTGAGATTCTTTTGGAGACGCGGATTCAGGTGCGGGTTTGGCAAACGGAAAGAACGTAACCATGTTTCCGAGATCAGGAGGGAATGTAAACAAGTCCTCTTTCACGAGTTGCACCGCGTCAGTCCTTCTCGTTTCAGCAACGGCCCATGAAACGAGAGGCTAATATAAATAAAATTTTACAAATATCGCTCCACCTCTGCATTGCTCTGGACGAACGCGGCCCCGTCAGCGGTCTGCATCTCAATGTCTTTCCCAGCTGTGTTTTCAGGAAGGAGAGCCAGGTCTTTGAATACATCTGCATAATGGCTGAAACCTGGTCCCCAATTCAGCAGACTGTCCCAGTTGAAGGCCCCAGCTTGTTGGCCCGTTTTGTGGGGTAGGGTGTGGTGCTCGGTTACTGGTACCTGGGGACCACCTCCCACACCTTCAGGTCGGCGGTTTGAGTAGCGCCGCTGTCTGAGCCGGCCGCCGTAGTCTTCATCGTCGCCGTCAGACTCGTTGACCTGGGAGAGCTTGGGCACCCGGGAGCCATAGTTGGGCTTCTCACGCTCGTATTCCATCTCGGAGCAGGTGAAGGAGTCATGTGACTCACTCTCAGAGGACGACTCATGGGCAGGGATGCCGTCGGCAGGGTTCCGCCCACGGGCCAGCGGCTTCCGGCAGTCGTCCTCAGAGGAGGAGCGCCCGTGGTCGGCGCTGCAGATGCTGGGGTTGCGAGGCCGGGGCGTGTTAAGCCTCGCTACTTCATCGAGGGTTAGCCCCACGGGGGGCCCTGTCTCTAAGGGGAGCTGCTCGATGGGCTGCCTCATGCGGCTGCTGGGTCTTGAGCCCTGGCCCGCCATGGTCTGTGGACTCTTACTTCGCCGGCCCAGTCGTGTGGCATACTGAAAGGCCTCGCTATGGGGGTCCAGGGGGCTGCTCTCTCTGCGGGTCGTGGTGAACTCCCGGGCGGGGCTGTGCCGGTACAGCGTTGATGGTTTGGTAAAGGCAGCCGGGCTATGTCGAGAGAGAGGGGCAGTGGTAGGACTGGTGGCATGGCTGAGGGGCGTGGACCTCAGGGTCTGCCCGTATGAGGTCTGGTACCCATAGCTCCCCGCTGCCAATGGCATGGGCGATTGCCGGGCCAGACCCAGTGGGCTGTGCCTTTGGATCGAGAACTTAGGAGCGTGGCTACGAAACTGCTTGTAGTGCTGGATGATGTCGGCATCTGAGGCGGCGATGCTGCTGGCATTGTCGATGTCGTAGTGCTCCATTTCCGCCTCAGGCCTGGCCACTGGTACTGGTCCACTTCCATGCGAGAGGTTGCCCTCATCGTAGATCAGATAGGGGTTATCCCTCTCGATGATGTCAGGCTTGGGGTTGCCCTCGGGCTGCTTACGCACCGCCATGTCATCCCCATATGGCTGTGTGCTGTCTGGATCATTGTATCCCACATTCTCACTGCCCTTCTTCTTCTTTTCGTCCTCTTCCTCAGGCGCCTTTGTTCCCTTGGGTTCACTGTTCCGGCGGTTCCGCAAACAGTTGCACAGAATGAGGCCCAGTACCAGGAGCGCCAGGGCAGATGCACAGCCCCCCGTAATGGCTGGGATGGCCCAAGCAGGCAGGAGTCCTCCCTCTGCGGGAGACGGGCTGCAGACGAACCCCCCGCCCGGGGCCATTTCACAGTGGGTGCCCTGGGGGCATTCAATGCCCAGGCAAGCCAGTGGAATCTGGCAGGTCCGTCCCGTGAAGAATTCTGTACAGGTGCAGGTGAATCCATAAGGGTCCTGAGGCTCACAGCTGCCCCCATTCTGACAGGGGCTCAAGGCGCAGTCACCTGGGGGGGTACAGCGGTAGGTGTACCAGTGGTTGACGCAGAGCAGGCTAGCCCCACAGGGGTTGCTGGCGCACACGTCGGGTCCACGGCAGCCCACCTGGACTGACGGGTGCGTCCTGGAGATGGTGACTACATCATGGTCTCCGCTGTAGGGCAGGATCTGCCCATTATATTTCACGTATGCTATGCAGCCATCAAAGCCTGGAAGAGAGGAAGAGCCGTTCAGACACAGGGAGGTCGCCCTGGATGCCGGCCCGGGATGAAACATCCGGACCAAACGGAGCTAATCTCTTTTCAAAATATGTGACAGAGCCAGATTGTTTCCTTAACAATACCAGGAATAGAGTCATTAGGGAAATGCTGGGAATGTCGTTTTGATATTTAATTGATACAACATCGTATGCAAGATGAGCATCAATTCCAGCTGGAAGATGTTTCATGGATTCCTGTTTGTCATTGTGGTATAAATATAGCTCTGCATTGTTCCTCAATGGTGTTTCAGAAGAGTGCTTTACAGTCAACGTTAGGTTTAAGATAACTGACTCACCTGAGCCGTCCTTCTGAATGGACTCTGAGGGGACCCCCCCGAGGGAAAGGGTTAGGACATTAACTCCCCCAAAGTCCTGCGTGAGATGCAGGATCTCCTTGGGCGGGCTGTTGTCAACTCTGAGTGAGGTGGCCAACTCATGCTTCAGAAGCAGAAGAGTGTGCCATTGCCCGTCTGAAACCGCCTTTTCGGCTAACGTCCTCTCCACCTTGCCCCCGACGCCGGCGTCCGAAATGTACAGCAGATGTCCGTTCTTCAGCTGGATGTAAAAAAAGGGGGCTGCCGTCAGTCACTGCGATGGCTTCACGCAGATCAAACACACCCTGCTTTCTAACCTGATTTGCTCTGTGTAAAGCTGCTGGCCATAGATACAATCGGTTATGTAAATATTACCATCAAAAATAATGTAAAAAACATGCAAAGAAGTCTTTGCCAAGCTAATGAAATTCCAACGGCTATACTTTTCTAGGACTGCCCAGTATTCCACATAAAATGGCACTGTGGTTTTCTCAAAGGTTTCCAGGGATCCCATTTTTGCCCTAGTTTCACCACTGACTGCAATTAAACCATGGTTACTGTGGTTATAGCGCATACTTTAATTAACAGGCAATACCACAAAGTCAGATGTGTAACTAACAATTATAATCTGAAGTATTTTAATTATTTTGGAAACAATTTAAATTCCTTTCTTGGTTTCATATCACATTAAAAATACTCTTTGGTGCTGGATGTTTTCTGACGTGTGGAATTGTACTGTATTGTATTCTGATAAACTGGAATGTGATGCTGGTGATTCTCCTCACAGAAATGGTAGCATAGATTTTCCCTGTTTGTTACATACAAAGTACATGCTAAATGCTAGGTACCGGTACATGCTAAATGCTAGGTACATGCTAAGCTTTGCTGAGGCCTGATTAAATACTCGTATGTCGTGAAAATTACAAATACTGGACCAAGAAGTGATGATTTTCAGAGCTTCTTTAAACCTGAAGATGCCTTAGATGATACGGAATACAGATCTGGACGTGATTTATTTAACATCTTGTTCTTCAGCATCACGGTGCCAAAACATAACAGGAAAGGAAGGTAGTAGAGATATAACGCGATGCAGTTATACGACGTGATGCGAAAAAATATGATGCTATGAAATTCAATATAATACAAAGAGTTTGACAACAGTGGAGACCTGGAGATGACAGAGTGCGCTGGAGGAACAGTTTGGAAAGGGGGTTATCAGTCAAGATATAAAATTACCGCTCAAAATGTATTGGTGACATTTCTAAATAGTTAATAGGCATGAGGCCTCAACTAGTACTTATATATGAATAAATCGGATTTTATCGATGCAAAGATATTACAAAGGATGCATCCCGACTTCATCCCAAATTGTGTCCAGTGCACGCTTTTTAAATTTGGGTAATCAGGGCGTGAACATTTTTTGCCAGTGCACTGATGCGAATGGGCGAATCGTTACCCTCCTTAGAAAGAAGAACAGGACTAATGGGGAAATGAGAATGAGGAAGGCAACAGGAATAGTGATTACAGTTGGGAGTGGGGATAGTAATGCAGAGGAATGAGGAATAGTGAGTATAGACAGGAAACGGGGCTAAGAATACGAATGAACGTAAATTTACCATAGGATTACAGATAGTATTGGCCAGCCAATCAGTTTTTAGGATTAGTAGTGATGGCGCTGGACTAGTCAGAGCTGTAGATAATTAAAAATGTAGGATGAAGTCAAAGCGCGATTGCGGAGGGGGCACGGCTGGCTTTATGATAATGCTCACCTTCACTGTAGTGTAGTTGCTACTCTCCTGCAGATGGAGTAAGGTCCCTGTCATACTCCGTGTGCGAAATCGGATTTCCAGACTGCTTGGGTCGGCTGGGCCTTGGGCCGGCTCCTTCACCAGGCTCCGCAGGGTCTCGGCCAGCAGGATGTCACGCCTCCTTCCTGGTTTCAGAGAGTAGTCCAATCGGCCGTAGCCGTTCAGGGACAGAGCTGTGTCTGCACTCATGACTGCAGATGAACCACAGACATAGAAGCCAATGAGCTCTGAACCCAACCACTCATGTACCACACAGAGACATGGGTCACTGGATTCTGAACCCAGTCACTCATCTATATAAAAGAACACTGACACGGTCAATGAGGCCTGAACCCAAATATTGATGTTCCACACACACGTCGATGCCAATGAGCTCTGGACCCAGTAAATTGTGTACCACACACAGATGCAGGCAGATGAACTCCAAACCTAATAGGTAGTTGCTTACATCTCTCACAGTACTTCCCGGTGAATCCCTCCACACAATGGCACTGTTGCCAAGACCAGCGGTCAACACATGTGCCGCTATGGTGACATGGCTGATTTGCACATGCTCCTTCCATCCTGGCACATCTGTAACAATGGGTGCAAAGTTCAGCAATGAGAGCACTCTTAATGCAAAGTAGAGTCAGGTGGTGATAAAATGCTGAATGTTACTGTTAGGCAGTCAAGAAGTGCTAAATGCTAAATGTCAGGAGATAAATAAGCCAATCAGTGCGGAGATGCTAAATGTCAGGAGATAGACAGGTGATAAATAAGCCAATCAGTGCGGAGATGCTAAATGTCAGGAGATAGACAGGTGATAAATAACAAAAATCAGTGAGGAGATGCTAAATGTCAGGAGATAGACAGGTGATAAATAAGCCAATCAGTGAGGAGATGCTAAATGTCAGGCAGTGATGTGCCACTGAAAGCTAAATTCTGGCAATTGAGTAAATTATAATTGACAAACACTACATATCGTGCAGCGAAGGGATGCTCAGTGCTTAACACCATGCAGTGAGGGACCACTGAACGACACACTTTAAGGCATGATATACGTTAAATGTTAATGTCCGACGGGAGACTGAAAGCAGAACATGACGCTTCCGAGCCCCATGGAGCCGCCCGCCCAAACCTGTCTGTGATTCCATGGGTCTCCAGGGCCTGGCCCGGCTCCAGCGGGTTCCCGTTGACGGCCAGCTCCATGACACAGCCCACGAAGTCGTGAGCGGCGACCTGCCCTGGCCGCCGCAGGAGGGGCTCCGTGGACCGCACGCCCCCCACCGAGAGCCTGTTGGGACGCACGTCCAGCACCCTGCCGGGCACAAAGAGGCGCCGGGGATCAGCGTCTCGGCCAATGACAAGGCGCACACTGGCGCTCCAGCCGCCACACACTGTCGCTGATCGACTGGCTGACAGCAGCACAATGGCTGCGGCACCCCCCCGGCACTCGGCGCTTTAATCGCAGCCTTTGCTTATGAGACAGTTTGGTCAGTCAGAATGTGCTCCACAGTTCTGCTCATTGTCCAGCTTGTCAAGGCCCTCAGACTCGGGCACCTTCTCTCACTGAACGCTGACAGCTGTTCCGAGGCCTGCGTCTCCGCGGTCCCCTTACCAGTCTCTGTGTAACGCCATGCTGCTGACCGTGCAGAATCCCGGTTCCTGGTCCTCGGTGCACTGGTCCACGGTTAGGGAAGCAGACTGGAACAGACACACAGATACAATAGGACGAAACGAACCAAACACTCAAATGAAGTTATCCGCAACTGTTTTTTTTTTAACTGATGGAAAATACAAATGCAAAATGAAACTAATTTTTTACAACAGGGAACCAACAGAAGAATTATTTGGAAGTGGATAAGAAACAATTTGCTTGTGGTGACCATTTGCACGCAGGACTAATACTTCATATAAAATACCGCAGCGATCTTGCCTAAGATCTTATGCGTTCACTTTCGCACTATTGGTAGATTCATGAGCTACGTTTCCCACACATGCTGGTGGTGGTTACGTGGTGTGTTGTGTGAGAACGAAGAAGTGCAGTGATGTCAATAGACAAAAGGTGATCTTTTTAACAACAAGGAGTCGTCTTCTCGTTTCCCTAGTGCTCAGCATCCACAAGCTGCACTGATTCTGCAGCTTACAGAAGCCTATAGTGATTTATGTTTTTTTAATGTTTTAATTCCGTCATATAGCATACACCGGGGTGAAATGCCTGGAGGGTATGACAGTATGAAAAAATAGATACCACCAAGCAAAAAATTAACTTATTGTACATAATGAGTCCATGAAATTTGTGAATTATGGTTTCCATTTGCATATGGTTTACATATGATCTCGTAAATGAAAATGAATCACTTAAACCACATTGTTGATTTATTATGGAATTGGGCTTGTTTTGTTTGACTGTTGCATTTTTTGACCCTTTTAATGAGACACGTACTCTTCAGTTGGATAAACACATGTGACTGTGACTGTGTCAGGCAGGCCAGCGGAGTTACACACTATCCATACCGAGTTACTGCATTGGCAGGTACACATTGATACAACTTGAGACATTGAGACACCCATGTAAAACGATCACTTTTGGAGCAATGGGAAAATTTGGGAAATATCCTACATATACACACATCCATACACATATGTAAACATTAAAAACTGTCTTATTTCACTCCTGTAACCAGACCTGTAACCACATTATGAGACCTGTCTGTTGGTTAATGATTTACCCGTTTCCCAAGTTATAAAGAATAAGTTTTACCTATTCTTTATAATAAGACCAGGACATTAATGAACCATGATGAGTGATATCAGAGGTGGATGGTTCAGGTCCAGAAAGTAAAAATCCAGACCAAGATTTTGTTTCAACCAATCAGTTGAGTATAAAGAGTCACAGTCACAGAGACTCAACTGGTTGGTTGAAACAAAATCTTGGTCTGGATTTTTACTTTCTGGCTGGAAATAATCCACCTCTGACTGACATAATGAACTGAATGTCTTCTCACCATTCCAGCTCTTCTGGCAATGACTGTGTGGAACTGGCCATCAGAAACCTTCTTCATGGTCATCAGTTTGAAGTTGCCACTCCCCAAGTTGAAAGAGAAGCGCATACGGCCCTCGAACACCTCCAGGGCGAGAAACTCGGCCTTCTCTCCGGTCTGGTTGTCATGGTTGTACAGTAAGAGGGCGTGGCTTTGGATGGTGGAGAACTTCATGTAGATGTAGTTGTTGTTTGGGTCCAGAGCAGGGAACTCCATGTATGACAGTTCTCCAAAGCCGTAGCTACTAAGTTCACAATTCTTTCCAAAGACACCTTGGGAATAATAATGGTGTAGTAGTTCACAATGACTACAAAATTAACATAGGATTCATGACTGAGTGACTGAAATGAAGCTAACTCTGTCTTTTATATCTGATCTCCAATCTATCTATGAATCTATTCATAAACATAAGTCATTAGCATATGAATATCTGTTTATTTGGGGAAAAAAACTGTCTATAAACACAAATATTTGAAGACAGGTGAGTGACAGAGAACAGGACATGATGTCACACTTGCACACAGTAGGCTTTCAAAACTGACCACATAGCTTAGTGTTCGGATGTAAAACACACCATCCTTTTAGCTCAAATGGCTTTACAAGACCCGCTGTCAGCTAGTGGCAGCTGTTGCTCCGCTGACCCAAATGAATTCAGGCAGACAGTCTTCATTACCCTGGCCTACAACCAGGTTAGAAATGATCATTTTTGGCAGTTGTTCCATGCAGGCGTGCCAAAAGCTGAAGGTCTAGCTGATTAGCGCAATTATCACTTACCGAATGGACAACGACAGTGATATCCGTCCACACTGCTTTGACAGGATCCGCCATTAAAACAAGGATTGCATTCGCAGTAGTTGATTGCAGACTCACATGATTTACCTTGGACCACCGAACAATACAACACAAATTAGAACGAATCAAGCTACACAAGTCAACACGATCATACTGGGAAAACGCTCCCAGAACATATTTTGGTGTGGATGCTGCAGCCTTTCGCTCACTGACTCAATGACAAAGTAAATTATTTAGAACGTGACCTTATTTGTTATACGAGACCAAGTCAATTGATTCCAAGTATACTATGACATATCTGAATCATTAAATATTGAGAGATCAATGATAGACCTGTAACTAAAGGCCTGCCAGGTGAACTCGCAGGAAATCTTCTGTACATTTGAGCTAGGAGTTAAAATCCCTTAACTAATAATATCCAGCTGTATAACTGGGAAAAGTGTGAAAGGTAGGCTGTGCAAGTCATTTTGGAAATGGCTATAGTAATGAAAACAACACATTTCCTTATGCTGGCCAAAATTTCACGGTTCAGGATTTTTACTGAGAATTGAACAAAAACTATATTGGGATTTTATCTGGGACATAGGCAAGACAAATCAACATTACAAATAACTTGAAATAAACGTATCAATCCATACATCTTCAAACCACTTATCTACGACAGGGTCGCAGGGGGCCTGGAGCCTATCCCAGGGGGCACAAGGCAGGAGGGCACCGTGGACGGGATGCCAGGCCATCACAGAGCATATACATGGACACATTCACACACACACACAATCATACACTGTGGTTCATATAATTCAGAGACACCAATTAATCTAACAGCATAAATTTGGACTGGGAGGAAATCTCAGAGGAAACCCACAGAACATGGAGAAAACATGCAAACCACACACAGAACTGAGGCAATATTCACAACACACTTTACAATACAGTTCCTTAGTAATGTAGTAGTAACTCAATGGCTACTCAGGTACAATCATAACCAAATTTAGTAGCTATTGAGATAAAAGATCCATTACAATTCATTAATAATGAACAAGGTAGTGTAGAGACAAAGCATACCTGTGAATCCTGGTTTACACTGGCATTTGAAGGACCCAGGGTAGTTTTGGCAGAGCGCTCCATTCATGCAGGGCTTTGACAGGCATTCGTTGATGTCCCGCTCGCAGGCCATTCCGGTGAAGCCCTCGAGGCATGTGCAGGAGAACCCACCTACGAGATTGTGGCAGGTCCCACCGTTGTGGCAAGGAGCTGGCCGGCACTCATCGATATCAGCCTCGCACAGCATCCCTGCATAACCAGGCAGGCAGCTGCAAGCGTAGGGCTGTAGGGGCTGGTTAGAAACTAGGATAACGGGCATGCTCTCCTCTACCTTCATCTCAGGCCCCACAGCAAGACGCCTCCTGCAGGAGCCCCCATTCTGGCAAGGGTTGCAGGTGCAGGGATCATAGTCTACTTGATCAATTTCTACCCCACTCTTACGATGGAGGACATCCTTGATGCTCTGGAAAAATGTGGCTACGCCACTGGGGCGAACATACTGGTTATAGCCCCTCTTCACTGCGACCATCACATAGGTCTGGCTATCTCGCTCAAAAGCTCCATAGACCTGCACATTGGACCCAAGGCCAGCCAGCTGTGAGTTAGCCACTTGCAGGAAGGCCAGGTAGCTGTTGGCGAGGAAGGCCTTTACGGTTGGGACACGGAGGCGAATCAGGATGCTGTTGTCAACAGTGGCGTTGCTGAAGCCCATGAAGATGGCCTGCACCTGGTTGTTGACGCTGCTATGCACGCCATCACTGCTGTTGACTACCAGGTCAAAGGTTTCATCTGTGGAGCGGGCACTGGAACTGAGGTCACATGAGTCTGCTGGGATGGTAAAGATGCTGGCCCCACCCGGGATAAGAAAACAGTGGAAGATATCATCCACATCAGGATCCTGGGGTTTCACACTGCCTAGAGAACCCTCAGGGAACATTGTCCCAAAATAATACACAAAGATCGCCACTGTCCTGGACTTTGAGGGATTGTCATTTTGATCAGCAACCCTGATGTGAACTGTTCCAGTGGAGGACATTTGTGGAATGCCAGAGTCCCTGATTGCTATGGGAAGGAAGAAATCACTCACTTGTTCCCGGTCAATTTCTCGTCGTGTGGACAACAATCCACTGGTACTGAGGTCAAAATAGCTTGCCCATGAACCAGCAGCAACCAGACTATATGTATATGGCCCTTGATTCGGGGGTAGATCTGGGTCAGTGGACTGTAGGGTCATGACTGGTGTTCCAGGGGGTTGGTTCTCCAAAACCTCTCCACTGGTGGTCACAATAGTGGGGCCATTATCGTTGACATCCTCCAGGGTCACAATCAGGGTGGCACTTCCAGTCGCAGGAGGTGAGCCGGAATCCACAGCAAGTAGGGTGATGTTGTAAACCGGTACAGATTCCCTGTCAAGCTCAGCTGCTAATGAAACCTGACCATTCTGAGGATTGATGGAGAAGTCAATCTTATCATTATCATTCGCTAATGAATAAGAGAATGTGTTCCAGCTCGGGATGGAGTCAGAATCCGTTGCAGAGACTGATATGACAATAGTGCCAATGGAAAGGGCTTCAGCTACTTTCACGTTGTATACCTCTGAGCTGAAGACAGGGGCATCATTAGCATCCAGAATGGTGATGTTCACCAATACCTCGTCAATATCTGCTCCTCTTATGCATCCTGCATTCTTTGCCAGCACCGTCAGGGAGACTTTCTCCTCTTTTTCTCGATCAAGGTGGCCCATGATGTAAATTTGCCCCGTGGTTTTGTGTATTCCGAAGCCTTTCTTCCGGCTCTTCCCAAATATGAGATAGTGGACCTCTCCATCCTCTCCCAGGTCGCGGTCACTTGCAAAGACTTCCCCTACCACTGTCCCTTTGGGAGCTGCTTCAGATACCTCAAAATAATACAGCTTTGACACAAAGCGGGGGATGTATTCATTTACCCCTTTAAGCTGGATGTTGACATTTGCAAAGCTGCAGCGGTCTTCATCTGGGACGTTAAAAGCCTTTACGGTTAAATGGTAGACTTGTTTGACTTCATAATCCAAGAAGCCCTGTGTGGAGATAATTCCTGTGTTTGGGTCAATTATGAACAAGTCACTATCAGAGGACTGAATTACATAAGCTACCAAAGCATTTGCACCAGAGTCTTTGTCCGTGGCGTTTAATCTCATGACAACTGTACCACTGGGGACATTCTCTTGAATGGTTGGGAAGAACTCCTCAGAGTCAAAGGCAGGAGGGTTGTCATTCACATCAGTCACATGGATGATGACCTTGGCATAGCCAGTCCTTGCAATCCAACCTCCATCAGTAGCAGAAATCCTAAGTGTATGAGACTTCTTTTTTTCGTAGTCCAAGGGTTGATTTAGGCTTAAGGCTCCTGTTGTGCTATTCAGTAAGAAATAGTCTTCCTCATTCCCAGAGATGATGCCATATGTGATGCGACCGTTCACTGCACTGTCCATGTCTCTCGCTAAGAGCGTCCTGATGGTGGTTCCAATGCTCAAGCTCTCAGGGACAGTGGTGGTGACATGGTTCTGTGAAAACTCTGGCGTGTTGAGGTTCTCTTCAGTCACCTCAACACGCACTGTAGTTTTGGATGAAAGTGGCGGATTCCCATTATCTTTAGCTGTGACTTCAAGGTGGAAAACTTTACTGACATCAGATGCCAGCGATGAGGCAATAGTAATCCAGCCACTCAGTCTGTCCAGATGAAACTTACTAGAGCTGTTGCCTCCTGATATTGAGTATTCCATCTCAGAAATCGGGCTGAAGTGATTATCATCAGTGGCTATCACTTGAATCAGATTTGTTCCCACTTTGGCACTTTTTGTAATTGGTGTATAATAACTGGAGTATTCAATCTGTGGTGGGTTCTCATTTCTTTTCACAATGTTTACAGTGACGGTTGTCTCAGTCAGTAAAGGCTTAGCTCCCCTGTCTGATGCTGTTATAATGAAATCATGGCGGTTAATGTTAAGATTGCCAGGTACGGTGGAATTTTTATATCTCAGGGGCTTTTTAATGAGGATCTCCCCAGAGTTTGTATTGATTTGGAAGAATTCAGTCGGAGATCTGATGAAATAGAACACTTGCCCATTAAAGCCTTCATCGGGGTCAGTTGCATTTACAAGAATCACAACTGATCCAACAGGTGCGAGTTCAGGATATTCAAGGTAGTAGGATGGTTTGCTGAACTTGGGGGCATTATCATTAACATCTGTTACAAATATTGTGACATCAGTGTTAACAGTCCAGCCCGAATCATGAGCTGATACTTTAACAATATAGCGATCAGTGACTTCTCTATCCAAAGGACGTCTAATGCTAATGTCACCAGTTTCAGAATTAATAGCGAAAGGAAGACTGGTACTGGAGATGGAGTAATGGCTTACTGCGTTTGCTCCAGCATCTTCGTCCGAGGTTGTGACACGTGTGACTGTATAGCCAACCGGAGCGCTTTCAGGCACCGTGGCACTGAAAATCTTGGAGAACCTTGGGCTGTTGTCATTCACATCCAGAACTGTTATGATAACGTCAACTGTGCAGCTTTTTGGAGGGGTACCTTGGTCTGTTGCTTTGACACTCAATACATACCGAGCTGTTTTTTCCCGATCCAGAGGCCTAGTGGTTCGGATTTCTCCAGTGGATTGGTCAATTACAAAGCAGTTGTCATTGTTTCCAGAGATGATGGTATAATCTATTTGACCGTTAGGCCCACTGTCATGGTCAACTGCTGACACTACAACAACTCTCTGTGGTGAAAGATTTTCTAATAGCTGGGCTTGAAAAGGCTTTTGTTCAAATACTGGATAGTTATCATTGACATCTAGAACGGTTATATCTACCTTCTTGTATGAAGAATAAGGGGGGAAACCTTGGTCCCTGGCCTCGATCCAAAGCACATAATTCTGGATTTTCTCAAAATCCAGGACATTCTTGATGGATAATTCTCCAGTTTGCTGGTCCAAATAAAATGCATTGTCAAGATTTCCACATGCAATGTAGTATGTTAAATCTCCGCCCCTTTTGGAGAATCCCATGACTTTCGTAACAAGTGTTCCTGTTGCTTGACTCTCAGGGAATGTGAAAGCAGACTGCCCTGGTTTTATGACTGGGAATTCCCCCCCTGACGCAAACCTGACAGTGACTGTGGTTGTGTCAAACTTGGGGTTGCCCCCACGGTCTTTCACACTGACGGTGAGGGTGACCTCCTTGCTGGTTATCAGCTTTTCATTGGCTGTGATGGTACCTCTTGCCTGGTCAATGTGGAACTTCTCAGAGTGCCCACCAGTCAAGGAATAAAACAGCTGGGAATTGGATCCTGCGTCGTCATCAGTCACTGTCACAGCAAACACTAAGGAACCTGTGCATAATAAAACAACGACGACAGCTAAATTATTATTGAATTCATATATGTAGAACATTACATTGTTTATGAAAGTAAATGTGCTAATGTGAGTGGTGCAACCAATCCCATCCACCTGCTGATCCTGTACAGCAGGGCTATTCAACTAACGGTCCTCAAGGGCCGAACACTGCTGATTTTCCAGCCTTCCTCTACCTGTGAGCCAGGTGTGAAGCCCCTCTGACCAATCAGAATCCGTAATTATTAAACTAACTACTGGGAGCATTGAAAACACGGCCTGGATTTGGAATCAAGGGCCAGATTTGAATAGGGGGCTGTACAAGGTTCCAGTTCCTGGAGCATCTCCCAGGTAGCACAGGACATAAAATAGAAGAACACCCCAACTAAAAGGGCAGTCTGTCACAGGACACACCAACAGCTCGATTCTTCAAAAGCTAGCTTTAAAGTTGCTCAGGTTTCGGTTGGGCTACTATTTTATAATGTATTATATATATTATTCTTTCGCAATTTGATATCAGATATTAATTGAAGTATGTTTCTTTCCATTCTATTTTGATGAGGATTCATGGGATATTGGTTGTTACTGTCTGGGATGGTTGTTAGCCAGTCTGCTGTTAGCGGGACACACCTGCAGGGGTCGGTGTTGGCACGTGGGTGACATAGGGGTGGTAGTGGAAGCGCGGCGGGTTGTCGTTGACGTCGGCCACTTCCACCTGGACGGTGACGGAGCCTGAGGCAGGATGGGGCAGCCCACCATCGGACGCCAGCACTACCAGCGTGTAGTGGCTCTGAACCTCACGGTCCAGCAGAGCACTGGTTATGATCTGGCCTGTCGTGGGGTTGATGGAGAACTGCCCGCGCCCTCCTGACAAGCTGTAGCTGGAGAAGAAAATGTGACAAATCCCGAGAAGAATTATCCATGGAAATTATACTCCATTCATGTGACTGCCCTGTTTGCAAAGGGAACCCAGAAATTTAAAGAGAGGAAATACCAGAATGGTCACATAGGGGCCACCCACTGGAATCCTGTCCGGTGTACAGTGTCCTCATTTGTGCTAGAATACTCCAGTAGATGCTTATATTTCTTCAGAATGTAAAATAATGATTAATTATTGCGAGCAAAATATTTAACTTTATTACTGAATGTTCAAGTCAAATAATTTCTAGAACAGAGCAATACAAATCCAGTGTCACAGAGCAATACAAATCCAGTGTCACAGAGCAATACAAATCCAGTGTCACAGAGCAATACAAATCCAGTGTCCTCTGCAAAAAAAATTGCTATAGTTGAACTGCACACTAAGTTTCATTTTCCGGCATGCGGCATGCTACCTTCCGTTTTGGTGTAGCAGTGAAATACTGTCCTCAGCAACATTTCGTAAAATAAAGACATTTTTTTGATTTGCGACATAGTTATCTATGTACACACCCTGCAAGGTCTTCCTTATATAAAACAAACAAAAACTAAAAACTTGGATGGAAAAAAAAGACTTAGTGATGTGGGAAAACAGGAGGTAAAAGATTATGACTCATTTTGCGCTTAATTAAACCCTTAATGAGCCCTGATTGTTCTGTCACTGCCAATTAACATCTTCGTTATTCCGTTTGGTAATTCCAAGGCCCTGCTTCTAACCTGAGCCTGGGACACCCCAGCAGGGGGGCACACTGGAAGCCCCAGCACCCAGGGAAACCTCCCTCTCACACCCCCCCACCTGATGGCGGCGTTGAGGCCTGCGTCAGCGTCAGAAGCGTCGACCAGCAGGACGTCGGCGCCCGTGGGAGCGTCCTCTGCCACAGAGGTATGGAAGAAAAGCGAGGAGAAGTGTGGGGCGTTGTCATTGACGTCGGTGATGAGGACGGTCACCGTGCCAGAGCCACTGAGAGGTGGAGACCCTGCAGAAAATATCAACATGGGGAAGGGGGGTTGTTTCTGGATCAACACATACTCCTGAAGGGGTGGGGCAGTCTAACGCACCATAACCTGCTGTAATCGACAGGGTTATAGATTCAAATCCAGCCCCAGCTCTGGGGAGATCTTTCACATTTCATAGAGGCTGTTCTCATATGAACTGGTGACTCTCCACTGCCCCTAGTGTAGACTTTCTATGCTCTGAAACTGGATTCATGATAAGCAAATGCAAAACCTACTTGCAGATTTGATTGCTATTATTTTGTAAATGTAACTTTTTCATTATAAAAGTAACACCTGTAATTCAGTAGGAAAAAATAACTTTAAATAAAACAAAGTGATATATAAAGTGTAAATAAAACCTTAATTATATAAAGTCCAATGGCTGACAATACTGTGGTTATAAATGTGTTAATAAATGTATTACTCTAGAGAAAAATCAGACTCATCTGGTCTCAGATTTTCCTCTCAAGCAACGAAAATCTGTGTGACTTTCAAGTGAAATCAGACGTCATTTATAGTGAATGGTGACGTTTGTGACCCGCAAAGTGGTAACTGGAGATTAACTCAATAACAACAATAATAATCTCAGTGCAAGTCCTCGTTCTATGCAAGTAAAAGTGTGATCTGCATGAGAAACATAAACCAGCCTGGGGGAAGTATTTGTGTGTGTGTGTGTGTGTGTGTGTGTGTGTG
>JAODKC010000053.1:5512200-5559524 GCA_026777985.1 Mormyrops attenuatus | reverse complement strand
GGGTTATGAGCAGAGCTGGCCCTGGTCTGTGGTAAGAGAGATGTAAGTCGGGTTATGAGCAGAGCTGGCCCTGGTCTCTAGCATTCTAGGCGAGAATTTTGCTAAGTACTTCTGACCGTTTGATTTCATAGCTTACTGGTACTGCTGGTATTCAGCTGTTTTAGAGTGACTGCGGAGACAGCTGAAAGGTAAGCGAGTCACACAAACGGCTGGGGCTTAAAACAACCCCAGTCGTTTCCCCTTCAGAAGGTAGCTCTTACATTAACATTGATTCATTTAAAATGCAAAGGCTGTGGGAAAGTCCAGCAACAGGGAGAGTAGCAGCACTTCCTGGACCACCAGGATACATAACATGCAGAGAAGACCTCTTGAAGACTACCAGAAGACTAGCAGTAGACTACTTGTAGACTACCATTAGATAACCTCAGCTCTCCACCAAATCCACTCTGAAACCAAGGTGCCAAACACGGCCTGTCCACTTTTACAGCAATCAGGGCCTGAGCTTTTATGGTATTTTCATACACCTTTACGGCTATTTTCAATACTTGCAGCTACCCTTAGGATTTTACAGGCCCCACTTTATTCCAAAAGGAGTATTACTGGCTTTACCAAGAGCACATGACCCGGGGGAGTAAAGGAGTTCAACAAGGAGAAACTACAGAACATAACAGCAGACTGACATCATTAACTCACTGGCCACCTTTTCCAGCTGTGAACCCCCTTCTCCTCCACGCTGCTGGATGCAGATCTACTCCAGAATCACATATTCAATCCACACCTACTCGGGGAATTCAAGTAAAAACCCCGTCACCCTGAAACCCAGCAGGATTTAAACAGCAGCAATCATGTTGATCACGTTCAAACATTGTGATGGATTGAGTCCCATTGTTGTCGAGCATTTTCGTCCATACCGTGGTCTTCCTGTGGAGGGTTAGCTTGAGTTTGCAAACTGCGTTTGTTAACCAGCAACCAGTAGCATGTCAACCACCAGAAGGCAGCCTGAACTGGATGAGGTGCAGTTAAAACACTACAGCCGGGGTCTGGCATCTGGATTCCGACATCCTGCCGGTGAACTTGCTGAGGCCCAGTAATACACTGGGAACACTTACTGATGAGCAATCAAGGTCAGTAATTAAATCCTCTAGCAGCTCAACTATAAGGTGGAACTATAAGCTTTTGTACTTTCACACTCATACCCCCGGATGCAAGAACCGTAAAGACCAACACTCATCCATCCATTAGGCATGTAGTGATCCAGAGTCTATTCTGAGAGCCTATGGACACAAACCAGGGTAAACCCTGGATGCTGAGTCATGGCAATTTTCCGCCACACGCGGCGAAGGAAATTCTGAGTTAACGATCCACCTGTATACCAGGGTTTTAGTTTTATTTTTTGTTGTATGCTTCTGGAAGACATCACCAGTTTCCACCATTTACTACAGTGTTTGCAGGCTTCTTAAATGACGTCAGGAACAGAGCAACCAGGATGGCGGACCACAACCGCGAAAGCTGCTAATGGCAAAAACACACAAGGCTTCCAAGGCCAGTTTTTCCTCTTTCCTCTTCCAAGTTTAACGAGGGAAATGGCTGGCAGTTACCCGTCAGACCTTGGAGATTGCTGCCAGGGACAGCCAGGCCATGCACCAGGCATGAATTTGACCCTTCCTCTGGGCAGGCTGGATGAGTCAGGATGGGCACGTGTCCGTGAAGCCCCTCCTACCTGGCTCTGAGGTCATGAGAAATGTGAAGGCGCCCAATGGGAAAACACGGAGACATCCTGACCTCACCGGGACTCCAGGAAAGTCTGTGTCGACTCTTTCATCACTCCACATCAAAAACTTGCATTTGTTTCGAATTAAGAAAATGATTTTGAGACTATATGGATATCAAGTTCGAGTTCCGGCTTTTTCCAAATAAAAACTTTCAGAGCTATATATCCGTAAAGGCTTGCTCTCGGACTGGAAAAAACAGGCGGTTGACTTTACTATTTCCGACAGAGCTCAAAAAAATAGAACTCAAAAAAATATATATAGAATCTGCAAAATTTGTTTAGAGACAACTAATGAAAAAGAGAAAATAAATCAAGCCCCCAAAAAAGGAATTTGTTTGCCGTAAATGTATGGCAAGGATCCTTCTACCCTGACACAGACCGCCATGTGACTACATTACCCGGCATGAGAAAATCTGATTGGTCCCCCTCCACCCTGTGGCTGTGGTCAGCATGAATCGCTAACTGAATCGCATTCCGTCATTCAGACTCCAAGCAAATGTGGGAAAATGAGAGAAAACTGGCGACAGTGGTCAAAAACAGGGCCATCCCTTAACAAACCCTAAACCCGAACTTCACCCACCATGATATGCACCGTGGAGAAAATGAATTGCATAAGGTATACTAAGCCTTTTACTAAAGAGGTATTCATAACCACAACTGGCCGCAGCAAGAGCGTCTCAGTAATCAAAGGCAAACCAACAACATTTATTTACCAAATCAGCATTACTATCACAAATCATTGCATTTGTCAGATGTTTTTGGGATTTATGAATGTTTGAGACCGACAGAGAGGCAGTATGGAAGATTCTACAAGCTCGCTGTCCTTAAACAGACAAGGGTATGTGAAGGAATTATCTTCAGACCTCTGGACAAGGAGAATTAGAATGGGATCTATTATTGTATGCAGCTGATGTCTGGTAGTGTCATTCTTGATGGTCCACTGGTCGCAGGTAAAGGCCCCTATCTTTGTCTCTAGTCTCCTAACAGACACTGAGGTAGGCAGTTAGCGGGAGACATCGTATTAGGTTTTCTTTTTTTGCCTGAGACCAAATGGGATCAAATGGCTTGTCACTATATTTTCAAATGGCAAAACTGCAGTGCAGTTGAAATGCTCGGTCACAAATGAATATAAGGCCTATGAACTGAAATGCGGATAAACAGCATGGTGATGTTGTGGTCAAACGGTGCGGTCACTCTGCATGTAAAGAGAAAAACTGCAATGCGGTTAAACAGCCAGTCTACGTACAATAGTGTCAAATTTACAATAATAATTATAGTTATGATGATGCTCATAATAGGGTGAAAGATCAAAAACAATGGAATCAAATAGCTAAATTACGGTGGAATAAAACAAAATGACCACAACTGGGTGAAACACATGGATCATAACTGGGTCAGACAGAATGATCAGAGTCAGATCAAACAGTAGGATCGCAGTGGAGTTAAGATGCAATTTGACAATGCGAGTAAAACTGCATGACTAGGGCAGGGCCAACCAGTGTGGTCAGAATACGTGCTCTCACCTCGAAACACTCAGCCCGGTACTGTCACAGATTGATCAGAAAGATGGGTCCAGCAGTACTGATAAAATCAGGGGAGACTCTTATCTTTGGGATCAATCAGCTTGAATATCCGTGAGTCAAACAGTACAGTGACGTTGGGGTCAAGAAGGCGGCTAAGTGGTGCCAGGAAGATGGCGGATCGAGGGCTTCTGGGAAATCCCTCTGAACTGTGTGGCGGGGCAGCAGAGCAGCCAAACCAATGCTTTAGGCTTCACTTCACAGCCTCCAGGCCCCGCGTGTACTTAGCTCCTTATCTAAGAACAACATTCCTGGGAGAACGGCCTGATAAGTACATCACCATCCAGACTGCCATCCCTACAGGCCCGTCTCTGAGAAGGCCTGCACTTAGCCACAAAGCACCATGACAGATAACAGCTGCAGAAACTTCCACAGTGCTGGATTCCTGGATGCAGGTTGACCAGCAGCAGACGGTGAGGAAACTGAGGGATTGTGGGCAAGAGGAGAATAATGGAGACTGGGGGGCTGCAGTGCAGGAATCCTCAATTCGATTCGCCACTTGGTGTCCTTTTCTTTAGCTGTGAAGGTGCGGTTTGACGCTGCCGGTGTCCGCGTCATGCAGCGTAGCCGGTGACGGCCCAGTGCCGACTGTTACATCTCGCTGCTGGAATTTGGGGACAAGAACCAGTACGTAGCCACTCAAGGAACAATTTCAGCGTAGCACATTCAACAGATTTGTTGTTTCCTTCTGAGTGTCGCAGTCAGAAGGGCAAGAAAATGCTGAGAATGTTTTTTTAAAAAGCGTTCGCCCAAAACATTAGCTTCAGCTGGTCCAGTCAAGCGGAATGGAGGAAGGTCTTTGTCTGCATTGGCTCGTCCGTAAAGAACCATGGGGGGAGAAAGACGTTTTGCCAACATTTTGTCAGTGTCTTAAGGGCCGATTTAGTGAATCGCTGTCAAATTGAGAAAACAGAAGGAAACGGAGTGACACGTTTTTACAGAAAGACCTCCGCCACGGCTATCGGAGGGAAGCCCGAGTCAGGCTAAAGATTTGCATCTAAATAATAGCATAGAGGCCAGAATAAAGGTCATTTTGCCCGTGACCATAGAAACGGCTAAAAAGGTGGGAAATTCAGCCCACCGACCCTCCAATGACTTTATTAAAGTGTCACTAATCAGTGAGCAACAATGCATCAGCGCTTGGGCTAACCTTCTGAAACATTCTCCGAAAGCTTAACAATCTGCTAAGAGCATTACTTAAAATAAAGGCTTGTTGACGGCAGGTCTAAAAAGATGGCCTCTTGCATTATGTTCATTAATAAAAGTAATACCTCAAAAAATGCAAGTTTGACAGCACATCAGTATAGCAGCCACTTTAAGGCCACACAGGGACTTCACCTGTCTTATCGGCCGATGCTACGTTTTTGTTTCTGACTCGTAACGCATCGGCGACATCCCTCTATTTCTGTAACTGAGTGTGGATGCTATTTACCGAGAGGAACCTGTGTCACCATTAAACGGTTTTGCTATATTTCACAGGTCACAGCAAACAGCCAAAGCCTCTGAACAACAATATATTGACCCTCCCATACATACTTCCATGATCGTTTAATAGGTGAGACGTATTATATTATATTATATTACCATAAATCCTCATAGAATAAAAGAATATATCCAGCCTCTAAGTAAGACACGGCGCTTACTTAAACGACAAGGCTCCCCGGGCGCTGAATTAGCTGCCCCCTGCTATGTCACATATGGGTTAAATGCAGAGGACACATTTCGCCGAGGTGCGGTGACAGTTTTTCACTGTTCGCCGACACGGGTTTTAAGTAAGACACGGCCTTACATTTTTCATAACTGCTCTTGAAAGTAAACAGGCTGTTCCAGTTTAGTTTCTGATATTAAATAAAATATGATATAAGTACAATAAAATATGTAGCTTTTGTAAAGACTATTTAAAATAGGGGCAATTCTGTTTCCTTCTACAGAGACATGCAGTTTAGGCAGATAGATGCCTTTAAATGTCCCTTACTGTGAAAGTGCATCCTCTGAAGAGCTGGGCCGGCCTGCAGAGAGTCCTAAGATAGGTTCCAGGATTGCCACAACCCTACACTGGATAAACGGTTGCAGAAAATAAATGGATAGTTTAAAGGGAATATGAAGCCTTTCTAAAATTATACTTTTTTTTACTCTTATTCCTGGAAAAGCAGCTGTGTGTGTAAACAGCTAACATAGAGCAGTTGATCCCAACTGATCTGCAGCGAACATTCCACAGGTCTGATCCCTGTGATGTTTTTCTCACGAAGATAACAGTGTATGCCGTACGGACCGGTTTATCCTCATGCTAAGAACCGCCACATATTTAACTTGGAAGCTAACCCAGGTCATTTCTCAGTTAGCAGATCAAACTACAGATTGATAATGCAGTCCAGATGACAAGCAAAGCAAATGTAACAAGCGGGGGTTGGGGGGGACAATCTGATGACCTTTGAAGATATGCGCGATCCGAGTGTTTGTAGACGACTTTCCGACGTGATGCCTGAGGAGTTAACGCCAGACACGGACCTACAGTTTAATGTGAATCTGCCAAGTATATTTTTATCAATGTGAACCTGAAGGTGTTTTTTTTTATAAGAAATCATGTGGACAAATTCTTCTGATACATACAATCAAATAACAACAAGAACAACAAAAACCCATAACGATTCTGATCTGCTCATTAAGTTGGTTTCAATTAATCAGCTGATGGAATTCATGTGAAACGGAAACACGCAACAAAACAGACCGATTCCCCAAAACTGCACAGTAGCCATTTGGAAGCAGGCTTAATTAGGTTAGAGAAGCACACATGTGAGCAAAAGGTTGCTGGTTTGAATCCCTGACCAGCAAGGTACTGCCCCCCAAGGTACTGCTCCACTGGCACTGAATTAGCTGCCCCCTGCTACAGTGTATGTCACATATGGGTTAAGTGCAGAGGACACATTTCATTGAGGTGTAATGACAGTTTTTCACTTTTCACCTAATAACAGCTTGGGAGTATGCGTAGAGACTGTGGCTACCCTTCACAGGTCACGGGGGGGTCACCCAGGGTGACGTTTCCCATCATGCACAAGAGTGCGGGCCTGTCCGTCATAAATGCATTCAGTTCAGGAAGCCTGCCCCTTCCCGGCTGGCCGCGGGTAGTAATGCGTGCAACATGCTTTCAATAACCGGCTATTCTGTTTGTCTGACTCAATCCCCAGCCGGCTAGCAGTGCCAACCAGACATGAAGAAACCATCGGCTATGGTGGCTTGGAGTCCGGGGCACAGTACAGCAGCGTCTTAAAGGATCACGGGGTGGGAAGCACAAAAGGGGATAGAACTACGGCTAGCAAAGTACAATGAGCAGAGTATAGCTAGTAGAGTATAGCTAGCAGAGTACAGCTAGGTCACACTGACTTGGATCCTGACAATCAGAACTCCCTCCCTTTTCCATATAAGCGCTGATCCAGTGCGGAGTCGTGGTGAGCCCAGAGACAAGCCCAGGATGTACAGAGTGCGACACGGCGGTACAGGCTGTCCCCAGACTACCAACGAGATATGTTCCCTAAGTACACATTCTTTAAGTCGAATTTGTAGGTAACTCGGAAAGGTAATACAGTACATGGTAATGATAATAATAATTATACAGTAATAAGAAAAGTTACAACATACAGTACTGTACTGTACCTCAAGCCGACACACCACTAAAGCTGCACAATGTTTAAACAAGTGTCACACAGTGACGCATTCCTTATTACGAACCATCGCATTTAAGCAGAATTTTTAATATAACAGGCTTTATGGCAGTCCATTCATAAGTATGAGTGGTGTGTAAGTCGGATGTTCTTTACCCAGGGACTGTCTGTATGCGGCATGCTAGTCCTTGAAAGGGCTTACACACACACACACACACACACACACACACACATACACACACACACACACACACACACACACACACACACACACACAGGGCAATGTAGAGGCACAAATCTTTGTTTATTTAGACTGAAGGAGGAAACTTGAAGACCTGGAGGAAACCTGTATGAACATGGGGAGGAGATAGAGAGATGGAGTTGGGAGTCACTCCCAGGACCCTGGAGGTGTGAGGTCACAGTGCTGCCCAACAATCCACCCACACTTAGTACAATAAAAGAAGGGGGATCAATGACTGAACATTTCCAGAATTTAATATAGGAGAACAACACATCTCGGATCATTCTAGGTTATTCTATTAAACCGAGGAACACACCCTTGACAGAATGACATCACTAAGTTGTATTTGCCGAGAGCCGAGTGCAGTCAGAGAATGGAAACTGTGATGGGAGCTTCTCCCAAGCTGGACAGGACAGTGGCAAGAAGATGCTGATTGACAGGTCTGACCTCAGAAGTCAGGCCAAGAGGACTGTCACGCAGCCAAGCCATGACACAGCTATGATTACTTTAAGAAGGTCAAATCTTCATCCATTTAACCTCTTGTTCAGTTCAGGGTATTAAATGACATAATAAGTATATATTAATTTCACAAAATAATACATTTTTCATTGGGGGTCACGGTGGAGAAGCTGAGCCAGCTAGGAAAGCCAAATCCACCCAAGACACCTTTTATTTAAAAGATTTATGAGATACATTTTATTGCGTTTATTTATTTAATTATTTCCCGAGGGAAATGTTTTACACAAAAAACCCGCCTGCCACATCTGAGTGTTGTTTTGCAGTTACTGTGTTATGTTATGCACCGAGAGATATGTACAATTGCCTTTTGCCCATCAGGTAGCTTAATGCCTTGGAATAAAACTGAGAAATCTCACAGACATTTAAAAAAGGAAAAAAAAAGCAAAAACGCACAGTGATGAGAAACCGAAAAACCTAAAACCAGAGTTAAAATTTGCTGGGTTTCTGTGTAACAGCCTGACATCTAGTTAAAAGGTCCAGTAAGTAACGGATTTAGACTTAATTTCAAAAGGTGGAAAAACATTAGCATGCTCTGATAAAGCAACAATACAGAATTTAGAAAACGTCCTGGGTTAGGCTGCATCAGCTGCTCAGCACCAGACAAGCTGATTAGGGCTTCGCAGGATTTATCACAGGGTGGCGACTAATGACGCAGCCCTTTACAGAGCTACTGATATATGAGACGTTCTTACTATCCTAACATTCACCTTCACAAAATACCGTAAAACGAATTAGGAAGATTTAGAGTCAGGAAGATTTAGAGAAAAGACACTGTAGCTGCAGCATCCAAATGTTTCATGTTGGAAAAGTGCTTTATGCAGTGTACAAAACATCATGCGGTGTTCCCCAAGTACCTGTACCTGGATCACATTTTAATTAGCAAAATGTAACATTTGTAGCTATCTATAAACTCTCTGTAGAACAACTGCACACCAGAGTACAGACATGAAATTACCTTTTTTTAGTATTCTATCTGCAAAGCTTAGGCTCACTAAGCTTACTAAGGGCTCAGGTGATCTAGACATCCCTGCATGATATTTCGTTCAGATGTTTTTCATTAGACAGCATAAAAAAGTTAAAAAGAACAGTTCTTAGGAATACTGTTGGTTATTACACAGGGTTACTTTGGAAACACTGTGTTTTATAACAGAATCTGTTGATGTTCTGACTGCCCGTTAAAACAAACCGGCTCGTTGTGGACGATGGTATCCAGATGTGGGAGTGTTCAGTCTAGCATCAAAACGATAAGCTGAATAATATATTTTTTATACACTGCCCAGCCAAAAAAAAAAGTCGGCATTCAAATTTAAACTGGCAAATACCAATGACTGGATCATTATTACAGCTCAGCAACGTTATGCAGCAACAAAGTGAAGTCAGCAGAGTGCCTGAATCTACTGGCCAGGTTACCCCTTCATCCATCATCAATGGATTTTTTCTTTCCTGATGTCATGGGCATATTCCAGGGTGAGAAAGCCAAGATTCATCAGCCTCGAATTGTCAAAGAGTGGTTCAGTAGCATAAGAAATCATTTTCACACATGAATTGGCCACCACAGAGTCTTAACCTTAACCCCACTGAAAGTCTTAACCCCACTGAGATGTGCTGAAGACTTCATGGAGTGATTCAACTCACTTTGTCAATACAAGATCTCAGTGAGAAATGGATGCAAATATGCAAACACTTGCCAGAAACAAAACGCAGAGATGTTGCATAAACTTGTGGAAACAATGGCATGAAAAATGTACGCCATAATCAAAGCTAAAGGCAGTCCAACGCAAAATTCAAATGGCGCCTTTTTTTGGCCGGGCACTGTATTTGATAGGTATCAAAACTTATACTTTGCACAGATTATCCACACTATTTCTACTCCCTCTTTTTCTGTTCTTGTGAACATGACGATATTCAACATAGTCACACTACGTCTTGCTTGGAAAATTACATTACTCGTTGTTACATTTGCTTGCTGTTTGTAAAATTTTATTTGGTCTCCGCTGTCTCCCTGCTCTCTCACACTCGCTGTCTGACACCATTCCCCACTCCCACACAGATTCACACGCCGCCCTGTCTCCCTGCTCTCTCACACTCGCTGTCTGACACCATTCCCCACTCACACACAGATTCACACGCCGCCCTGTCTCCCTGCTCTCTCACACTCGCTGTCTGACACCATTCCCCACTCACACACAGATTCACACGCCGCCCTGTCTCCCTGCTCTCTCACACTCGCTGTCTGACACCATTCTCCACTCACACACAGATTTCACACGCCACCCTGTCTCCCTGCTCTCTCACACTCGCTGTCTGACATCATTCCCCACTCACACACAGATTTCACACGCCACCCTGTCTCCCTGCTCTCTCACACTCGCTGTCTGACACCATTCCCCACTCACACACAGATTTCACACGCCACCCTGTCTCTCTGCTCTCTCACACTCGCTGTCTGACACCATTCCCCACTCACACACAAATTTCACACGCCACCCTGTCTCCCTGCTCTCTCACACTCACTGTCTCATTCTCTCTCTCTGCTTTCTACCTTCCACACTCTGCTGTCTTTTCCAGCTCCTAGTTATCTTTGCCATGGGAGTCACCCTTCCTGCTTCTGGTGGGTCGGATCAGTCCGAAGAACTGCTTCAAAAACACAGGCCTGCTGCACCAAGCTGGCCAGCTCGAACACGTCAAAGTTTCCGAAGGAGATTAGCATTTTAAACCACCAATTACAACAGAATTTAAGTCAATAAGTGACATGCCAGCCCCAGTGTCTAAGTTTCCTAATCTGTCTGCCTTCCTTTGAGCCAGCTGATCAGTACAGCTTTAATTCCAAATTTCACTTAAAAAAACTATGGTAATAAAGTAGCATGTAGATGGAGTTTACACCCAAGGTATGGCAGGACAGGCACTGTGGTTTCTATAATGAAGGAACATCTACATACCTTAAGGGGAACGCATTGTTTAATAATTTGCTAAGAGCAATTGGCGTTATAGACCAAAAACAGGAAAGCAAACATCTTGACAGGCAAATTTCAACCAACTGAACAATGTTGCTTCAATATACGCTTCAAGAACAAACTTACATTTGCAATCCTTCCCCACTGTAGTAAATTTGTACGTTTAGAAAGCTGGGGCAGGGCTTAGAGGCATTTTGGTCTGCATGTGGACAAATATTCCAAGTCTATTTTTAGCCTCTTGGCTCTTTATGCATCCTGACTCAGTCTAATCATACATCTATATTCCCGGCTCCTGAGTCCCCATCCAAAAAATATAGACATACCGTTGTGACTAGCATTCCAGCAAAACTAAATATAGCCGGAAAACAAAAGGCTGAAGACGTCATAAAAAATTAAAAAATTAAAAAAAAAGCAAATTCAGATTTTTGTATACACTATTTAAAGGGCACGCAATTTAAACCAAAACACTTAGAATAAGTTAAGAAAATGAACAGCTGCAGTGGAAGACTGTGCTTGCAACGTAAAACAAAAAAAAAATCTTGGATATGTATTAAAACAGGTTATAACAACAGGTTTACATCTGTGGTGGCTTTGTGGTGCGGAGAAAATGCCTGCTGGCTGCGTTTTCAGGTTCTAACATGTGTAAAAACGCTTTTGACATCTCTGGGCAGGACACAGACTGAGCTGTGTAAGCTGCAGGTTCTGAAGTGAGAACTCTGTGTCCATTCACAGAAATCACCCAGCCAGGGAATAGAAAGGGGCGGGGCCAAGGGGCAATAGCCCCAGATGAAAGCTGATTAGCTGCCGGAGTACCCCTGCCATGTCAATCACCAATTCAACACATATCACTCGCCAATGATGCCCCATCTGTAAACATTATGCCCCCCCCCTTATGTCCCCCAGCTTAAAAAAAATCCTAGAATCACCCCTGTCACTGTGGTTTCTATCCGGCAGCCCCGCAGTGCCGTGCAGACGTGCTGTGCGGTCAGCTCGCCGGCAGGTCCGGCGCAGACTCCAACACGACCCCCCCGGGTGCAGGTCCCGGGAGTCTAAAAACGCTTTGCTAATGAGGCGTGACGATCAGGCTGCAAGCTGGGAAAAAATGCACACTCCACAATGGAACAAAACCTTCTACGGGACGACGGGAACGTGCAGCATTCAGGCCAAAGGCAGCTGTGCTCCTTAACCCTGTGGTGTCCTCACATACACATACACACACTGTGCTCCTTAACCGTGTGGTGTCCTCACATACACATACACACACTGTGCTCCTTAACCCTGTGGTGTCCTCATATACACATACACACACAAAGCAAGAAGCAAACTTTAGGAGAGACAAAGCAAAAGCCTTCTAGCTGATATTTAACAACAATGAATTATCTATGATTTCTGCTCCACCGTCATTGATATTGTGTCACATCTAGTGAGCATCAGCAGTGGGTACAAAACTGAAGAAAATGATCTGAATAAAAGATGATAGACATGTTTAATCTATATAGTGCTGATTTGACCTGTAGACACCATATGGAAGTTTGCAGTCTCAATAAATTAGTTCTGCAAATGTCTGGGGTTTTGTGCATAAATATAAAGAACATCGGTGGCACAATGCCACATACGGGTGGCCAAGAGATCGGAGAAACACCTGCATTGTCAATCTGTGTCTCTCCCTCAACAACCGAAATATCAATTATATCTATAACAATTTTATTTTGCATGCTGAAACGAAGTCTTTCCACTGAATCCTGAGAAAGATCTCTCTGAGGCCCAGAACCTGGGATCTTATTCAACGTTTAGTTTTGATAATACTACTGGTAAAACTCCTTTGGTACTACTCATTATTGACAAAGAGCCAACGTATCATCTGTTAAAAGTATTCAGAATAGCTGAGAAGACATCCTATTACAATTTAATTATAACAACTAACAGGGTCAAATGGGTTAAGTTAATCTAAATACATCTTAGTGATCTGGTCATTGCTACTGGATTTTTGATCATTTTTATGTCATTTATCACTGTTATCCCGGGAAACTTACATGGAAATCGCAAGATACAAGTGCAAAAATGCAGAACCGGCAGACAGCAGCATCTTAACAAAAGAACACAGATGCACATTAACATCTGCCACCATGGAGTAACCTAGTCAACTTCAGGGATACCAAATCCTGGGGTCCGATGTGGCTGCAGAGATATGAAAGGATGTCTGCTGACAACTGAAATTTTAACACTAGACCCAGTTGAGTGCTTGGTAACGTGCATGCATTTTCTGAGGGACACGTTTCATGTTTATGTTGAGAGTCAGTCAATTGCTTGATGCCCTCAACTGCTCAACCTAGGCAGGTTAGATCTTTACGTAGAGGAGCCAGCTGTCAGAATCTGTGCTGTGGCAGCTACATGCAGTACTGAGGCCCTGGTCTGCTGGTCAGTGTCACAGAGCCAGACTTCACTGACATTTGCACAACAGAGCGTTACAAAGCTCTTGCTAAAGAGAGAGACACCCAGAACAGACACAGGTCCAGTGGTACCAGAGCTGGGTCCAAATGTATGGAAAATGATGAACAATTGTGGGTCTAAACCATCTAAAGAGACTCATAAGACAGATAGTGAGGCTACTTGGGAGGCCGAAGGAACCTCGGCGGCGATCAATGGCAGAGCCTCTCGTCTCCAGTCAGAATCCATCACCACATCTCTCATCTGCCAAATTAATGAATAGATTTGCAGACCGGTACAGATTCAGCTGGTTTGGGGTTTAACTCTTTGCCATTCTTTTGAGTGACCTGTGTCATCACGCCATTGTTTCTTTCAACGATATCATTTTAGTTGCTCTATAGCAGGGGTGTCAAACTCCAGTCCTGGGGGGCCGGAGCCCTGCACAATTTTGGGTTTCCCCTCATTTAACACACCAGATTCAACCACTTGTGCTAATTACCACTTAGCTCTTGAGCTGAATCATTTGTGGTGGAACAGGGAAAGAACTCAGCTACACAGGGCTCCTGCCCCCCTGGACTGCAGTTTGACACCCCTGCTCTATAGCGACTGGAGTTCAAGCAAGGTGCCAACAGAAGTTCAGCTACGGGAAGCGGTCAACGTGACTTCCAAAATGTGGACTAAAAAATGGGCGACCTTCTTTCCCCTGGCAGCTCTTCAGCTTTTTCAAACGACAAAATTAGCGTATGCGATACGGCTTCAGAAAGAGCATTATCAGAGCAGACAGTGTGCCCTGAAGCTGAGCAGGCACGCGGTCTACTTCAGGAACATCACCCATGTTGTGTTTTGTTTTGCCATTTTTGCTGGCATTACCGGCATCTTGTCTTATCCCGCAGCTTCCGATGTGTAGAGCCGTCAGCCGCGCACAAGGAGCTCCTCATATGAAGCTTGGCAGGTCCTGACGGACACTCTGCCGACTAGCTCCGCCCGCGGAGACCTCGCCGGACCTTGCGGAGTAAAACAAACAATAATAGGGCACGTTTATCTCCTCGACCATCTGGTCTCCCTTTTGTAAAGTCCGCCAGCGGCGCTGGGAGCACTCAGCCCCCCCCCCCCACCAACTTCAGATTGCCAACCGCCAAGGCCGCAAAAGAACAAAAATGCATTTTACTCCCATTTCCTGCAGCCTGTGACAGAAAGCGAGGTCGGCGCTACACCTTGGTCGCGGCGCTACACCTTGGTCGCGGCTCCCAGAGGCAGCCGCTACGAAAACACTACTCTCCTGAATCAAGAGGAAACAGAAACCTACTTAAAACCGATCACAAAATAAGTAATTAAGATAATCGCAGACTCTGTTCCTGTGGGAACAGCACAAAAAAAGCCCTAAACAAACTGGTTTTGTACTATTTCTGTATCTTTTTCTCAAATACCTTTTCATTTCTTTTCCCCACAATGGACATAATAAAACAAGTTCAAAATTCCAGTCCAAACTGGCAGAAATAAACCCATAAAATCAGACAACGCAACCCATGATTCTGATGCAAAATCCCGGGCATTCAAAATATTTTTTACTTTTTTCAGCACACATCAGCGCATGGGACGGTTAAACCCGCAGTGGCGCAGCACACTATCGTTTCTGAAATCACAGAAAGTTAGTGCAAACCACTTATCCTTTCAGCCTGGTTCTGATAATCATGCTCTAAATGTGTTTGGCTGAAAATATAGAAGTTTCTCACCTTAAGGCCCATTCAGACAAGACTGAAACCAGATTTTATACTGAGCCTGAAGTCAAAAATATTATTTGTCACTGGGAATGTGTTGTTACATGGTTGGTTTAATTTGTTTTATGCTGACATAACTGTACTACGAACAGCAAAGGACTAAACTGTCTTCCCAGCTTTCACAAAAGCCGATTTGGAGATGTGGTCACGCACACACTTATGAAAACCTCTAAAAATGTCGTGTAATTTCAATGTAATAATTAAAAACACATTTCCAAGTGAACAGCAGTGATATCATTTGGGTTGGTTAAGAAAAAAAAAGATTTTATAAACATGTAACATGAAACCTACAACAGCACAAAATGTTAGTTTCAAGAGGAACTTTCCAGCGCTTATATATAACATCACATTTGTTTTTCATTGAAACAGTGGCAAGGATTCAGTCACACAAACCAGGTTTAGAATTTCTGAATTCTGCTTCAGAGAATTTCCTTCATCCCACAGGGGAGATTGAACACAACGTTGAGGATGCATTGTGTGGAGCTGGGGACCCTTAGCGAACGCGTATCTCCCCAGTATTCTAATCACGTCACACCCCCAGTAGACACCCCCATGAGAATAAAGCAGAGATTCTGCTGCTGCACGTGCATCACGTGACCTCGCAGGACACCCCAGTGTTCATGGCTTCTGTTGTGTTTCTAACTCATCGGTAATCTATGGGCATGGACCCCTTCGGACCGTTTAACGGCACCTCCAGTTTAGTTCCGAAGAGCAGCCCACGAATGAGTGCAACCACGCAGCAGCCACTGAAGCGCACAAAGCGCCTTTTCCCGCTATCGCTAATCGACGTATATCGTGCTAAAAAGCCGTGCAACATGATTAATGGCCAGAATGAATAAATCTGTTTCTCAAATTCCTCTCATGCAGGCTAATGCAGTTTACGCTCAGTAAGAGAGGACACTGGATTCCAACAGCAGGGCCCCAGGGAAGTACAGGATGCCTTGTGCTCATTTCCCCTTCCTCAAGTATTCACACAAACGACTCGGTCATTGTGCGAGCCTGGCCGCTTTTGGGAACTGGAACAATAGCTTTGTCGCCAAAACAATGCTTCGCCACTACGAGAAGCCGGGCAGACATAAAATTCCAGCAACTAGAAAAATGACCTCAACAGAACTTTGAAACACTAAATGATACCTAATGCACATCCATCCATTTTCGATGCCGCTTGTCCTGTGCAGGTCTGCTGGGGTCCAGAGCTGGAAGCTACAGCTGCAAGGCAGTGAATAACCCAGGATGGGGTGCGAACCCATCATAGGGCACACACACCATTCAACACTGCGGACAATTTGCAAAGCTTAGCAAGATTGTGGACTAAGGGGGGGGGGTTAAACCAGAGGCCCTTGAAACCCACGATGACATGCAAACTCCACACACATAGTAGCAGAGACTCAAACCCCAGTCTCAGTAGGGTCAAGTAACATTACTAACTGCTTTGCCAGTATGCCACCCCTGAGTCTACCGTTTGTAGTTTTGAAACATATATTTCACAAATTTTTGTTTTTTACCGAGAGGCATGCGGCTTAGTCCATCTGCCTCCATCAGAGGCCTAAGTAAAAAAACAAACAAAAAAAAAAAAAAAACGGCATCACTCACCTCGGCTCTCTGCGTCCTGGGCAAGCTGGCGTCGGCTTCCACGGCATACACATCCACCAGGTACATGTGGGATCCCCGTTCCCTGTCCAACTCAGCCGCAGTCTCGATGATGCCGGTGAAACGGCCGACGGTGAAGAGTCGTCCCACAGGCTGAGCACCACTCCGCACTGACACAATGTAGAACTCCACCTGGGCGCCACCACCACGTGGGCTAGAGGCATCCACAGCGATGACACTTGTGCCCGGGGGTTGATCTTCCCTCAGAGCAGCGACGTACCTGGGCTGGGAGAACACAGGACCATCCCCACCCTGTAGGATGACAGTCATGTCCGTCTGGGAGGCCTTCCTGTCTGCCCCACGATCAGTAGCCAGCATAGTCAGGTTGTAGACCAATCGTGAGGGCAGCAGAGGGCACACCACCCGAATGTCCCCAGTGTAGCGGTCTACAATAAAAGTGTCAAGGTCGCCACTCAATAATTCATACTCAACTTCTCCATTCATCCCCTCATCAGGGTCTAGGGCCACCACTTTGGTGAGAACTGAGCCAACAAACACGGTTGATTCAGCAACCAGTGCACTCTGAGAAACAAACACAGGGGCGTTGTCATTCTGATCCGTGACCCAAACAGTCAGGTTTTTTAAGGCGAAATGTCGGAGATCCGTTGGCACAGCCTGGTCAGTGGCTTTGACTATTAGTTCAAAAAGATTTGAAAATTCCCTGTCAATCTCTTTATTTGTGTAAATGACCCCCGTTACAGGATCTATCTTGAAATGGTTTCCTCTTGGAGTCTGTTGAACTATGGAATATTCCAGTTGGCCGTTGACATCAGAATCAATGTCATGTGCTGTGACAGTCATTATGGAAGTTGCAAGTGGCAAGTTTTCTGAAATGGATTTAAAAATATCTCCAGACATAAAACTTGGGGAATTATCATTAAAGTCGATAACATTTATAATTACAGGTATTGTTGAGAACCTAGGTGGTCTTCCATTGTCCTTTGCCGTTACGTTAAATTTATACAGCGTCTGTGTTTCAAAATCCAGCTTCTTGGCTAAGAAGATACTTCCAGTTTTGGCACTAATACTGAATGTCCCCCGATTACTGGATGCTGTGATACTGTAGCTTAACTCCGCATTGTCCGCAGAATCGGCGTCAGTAGCCGTTACAGAGGCCACAAGCTCTCCAATTCGCATGTTCTCATTAACATCAATGGTCAGTGTAGACTTAGGGAAGACAGGTGAGTTGTCATTTTCATCCAGAACAATGATGTTCAACAAGCAAGAAGAAGAGAGGGGTACCATTCCTGAATCTACCGCTATAATTTTTAGTGAGTAAGAGGACGTCGTTTCATAATCGAGTTTGTCCACCAGGGTCACTTGACCAGAGCTGCCATCAATGGAAAATGTAAGTCCTTCGGTGCCTTGCTCGATATGGTAGTGAATGAGTCCATTTCTACCCTCATCGATATCTGAGGCAGAGACGCGCACTAAGTGTGTCATGCCCTGAGCTAACTCTGATACAGACACCTGATAGACATCTTTAGTAAATATGGGAGGGTTATCGTTGATGTCTCGTATAAATACTTGTACTTTGGCCTGGTCAGTAAGGGGCCTTGGGAACCCCTGGTCTGAGGACATGATGGAAAAACTTAATTGTTCAGCACTGTGCTGTGGCATCAGTGACTCGCGGTCTAGCCGTACTGTGCTGCTCAACACACCGGTGATAGTGTTCAGTTCAAAGCTTAGTTGTGGCGTCTCAAAGGAAAAGCGAATCTCACTATTTAATCCATAGTCCTTATCGTCTGCAAAGACCTGCCCGACAGCAGAGCCCCTCTGTTGCTCCTCCTCAAAGTAAAACACATAACTTGTACTGTTAAAGAGGGGTCGATTGTCATTGACATCTTCCAGAACCACTGTGACATTGACACAGCTACTCAGAGGCTTTGCGGCTCTGTCTGTAGCCACTACCAGCAGCTGATACTGGTTCTTGACCTCTCGGTCTAACTCTGCTCTAACAAACAACTCTCCATCTGGAAAAATGCCAAACACACCACCAGTGTTCCCGCCAGTGATTTCATATGTAACCTCCCCATTCAAACCAGAGTCTTTGTCAGTGGCCTTCACACAAAAAAACCTACTGTTCACTGGCTCTGACTCTAAAATAGTGACCTCATATGACAGCTGCTCAAACATGGGTGAGTTGTCATTAATGTCATGAACATTGACCATGACAATCAGAGAAGAGGCACATTGGGGGACACCCAGATCAGAAGCCAGAACTTCCACTTGAAAGGAACTGGTTGCTACTGTCGGAAGCCCCCTTAGTGTGATTAGGCCGTCTTGTTCCTGGATCTGCAAGAGGCCTTTGGGATTCTTTTTAAGGCTGTACACCACCCTGCCGTTAGGCCCCTCATCAGGATCCACAGCTTTAGCTTGAAATATGGGATGTCCCGCAGCCCAGCTTTCCATTACACTCACATTCACAGATGTGTGCAGGAAATGGGGGGCGTTATCGTTCAGGTCCTTAACAGTAATGTTTACCAGGGCCTGCCCTGTCATCTCTCCACCCCGTGCAATCACCTGGAGCTGATAAAACGGCTGATCTTCTCTATCAATGACTCCATTTGTGGTTATTTGACCAGTGATGTGGTTTATTAAAAAAATCCCCTTTGGGTCACCATCAGTGATCAGATATGTGACATTATGGATGGAATCGAGTGAAGATGCGGACACTGTGCCAACTATAGAGGAAACTGGGATATTTTCAAAGATGACAAAACTATACATACTGTGGATGAAAGACGGATGGTTGAGCTGGTCATCAATGACCGAGACAGTGACGGTGGCTTCAGGGAGAGAATGAAGGCCACCACCATCAGCTGCTGACACCCTTATCTCGTAGGTTGTGCCATCTTCTCTACTGAGGGACTGCTGCGTGATAATTCGGCCTGTTTTGCTGTCTATGTGAAATCTGACCAGGTCACCTACCATAATTGTGAACTTGATTGCTCCATCCCTCCCAAGGTCTAAGTCTGTCGCCTTAACTGTTGTGACATACGTGCCTGGAGGTTCATTCTCCTTGATGTTGACGAAGTATTGCACAGGGTAGAATGTGGGCCGGTTGTCATTGACATCCTTAAGGGTTATATTCACTTTTGCAATGGAAGTCAGTGAGGGAACACCCATATCGGCGGCTTGGATATAGAGCTCATAAGAGGCCTGCTCTTCTCTGTCAAGAACCCTGGCTGTGCTCAGTCTGCCAGACACCGCATCTAGACTGAAAAGGTCCTGGAGGTTGGATGGCGTGGCGGAGTCAAAAGAGAAGCGGACGGTCCCATTGTACCCCAGGTCGCTGTCCGTAGCCGACAACACCAGGAGGTCACTATCAGCTGGTGAATTCTCTAGCAGGAAGACGTGGTAATTCTCCTGCGTGAACATGGGGATTTGGTCATTGACATCCGTGATATCCACCACCAGTGTAGCATATGAGACCTTAGGCTGCATGCCGTGGTCTTTGGCACTAATATTCAATACGACCTGTGATGCAGTTTCCCTGTCCAGTAAGGCTGCAGTGGTGACCAGACCACTGTTCTCACTGATTGCAAACCAGCCCAAACTGTTTCCAGACACCAGAGAGTAGCACAAATTGGCATTCTGCCCTGAGTCGCCATCTGTTGCAGAAACCCCTTCAATAAAGCTCCTTCTAGGAACATCCTCACTGATGTTGACCCTGTACACAGCCTGTTGGAACACTGGAGGGTGGTCATTGGTGTCATTTATGTAAATCACCAAGTTAGCAATAGAGGACCTGGCTATGGGTTTCCCATTATCAGAAACAGATACAGTAAAGTTATAAGAGGAAATGCGCTCCCTGTCCAAGACACTGGCCACTCTTATAAGGCTCAACTTCGGAATTGGGGAAGAGTGAACATCAAAGTGACCCTGCTCATTTCCGGCTAAAATCGACACAGACATATTCCCGTTTGCAGAGTCAGAGTCCAAATCTGAGACAGTCAATAGCGCGACCACCGTACCAATGACTGCATTTTCATCAACGGACGCGAACTTTGAGCTGGGGGGGTAATGCCTGAATTTAACCACTGGGTCGTTATCATTGACATCTAAAAGTGTAATATTCGCCTCACAGCGACCTGAAAGTTGGGGGACTCCACTGTCAAACGCATGAATCGTCAAAGAGTACTGCCGTCTGCTCTCATAGTCCAGAGTTTCCTTTATAGTAATAATACCAGATTTAGGGTCAATTGCAAAAGGTGGACCTTCCTCTAAAGAGTATCTGATGTCTGCATTTGCCCCCTCGTCAAGGTCTTCCGCTGTAACCTGCAAAACACTGAAGCCGATCGCTGCATCTTCAAAAACACTATTCTGGTAATGATCCGGATTAAAAATGGGAGGGTTATCATTTGTATCCTGAATAGTGACGTTTACCTGCAGGTAACCAAATCTCTTAGGATCACCCCTGTCTTCGACTTCAATCAAGAGCTGATAACATGGTGTTAGTTCTCTATCTAAACCCCCAGTTGAAACCAAGTGCAGAAACGCTCCCTCCCCACTTGGATTAACTGTAATATCCAAACGAAACTTTTGCTGTTCGTTTCCGCCGGCTATCCTGTAGGTTGTATGATCCACTCCGTTACTCCCGATGTCAGAATCCGTGGCGGTGTCCAGAATGACCTGCCTGCCACTTCTGGAATCTTCTTTAAAAAACACAACGATGGAGGCGTCGGGGAAAACCGGTGCGTTGTCATTTATATCCAAAACCACAATCCTGACTTCAGTGGGGTAGGTAGGCTGGCTGGACAGAACCACAAGGTTGATAACATCACTGTGCAAAGCCTCCCTGTCGATGACGGCCGTGGTGGAAATGGCACCTGTCGTGTGGTTGATGGCGAACATCCTGTGGTCCTCGCTGAAGCGGTAGGCGAAGCCCGGCTTCCTTTCTATCGCGCCCACGTAGGAGCCGGGCGGCTGCTCCTCCAGTACCTGGAAGTCCTGGCGAATGTGTCTGGATGTGCAGTTTTCCCATAAAGTCCATTGCATTAACAGCATGAAATAAAGTCCCCTCAGAACCCTACCTGAAACGGCCATGGTGAAATTTCCAGTCCACCTTCCCGGGACAAACTTCTTGCCGGTTATGCATCAACTTCGTTTGATTTACCCAAAATGTGAATCAAAAAGTATTTATTCTAGTACTGCTGTAGGAAATACTTCCATTCACCGCGGGCGAATAATGCGCGCATCCCTTGTACAAATTTAAAAGCGAAGTTCAGTTCATTTTATACCACTTTATTCCTGTGGTACAAAAATAAAAATTAAAAAGTCAGGAGATGTTGCGCATCCTTTTAAGACAAATCCCAAAAGCGGTAGATCCGTAACTCTTTGCACTGCTCAAACTTGATCATTTCAAGACACTTTTGTTAATGTTAATATTATAGTGACAAGATAAAATGCGATTTGCCGTTTAGCGCAGTTTAGCGCAAACTCCGCTTCACACGGCGCTTCTCAAAAGCAAAGAATTAGTGGAAGACCGTGCCTCTGTTCCTATAGCATTAGTTTATCTTTGTAGATCCTTGTTTCTCCCGTGCTTTGGGTTAAAATAACGGTGTGGTGAGTCCGGTCATTTCAGGGGGGGCTCATCGGTAACTTTCTTACTCGGAAAACGTTCCGCCCACCGGTCTCTCCATTGGTGTGTAGCGGCTCTGATCTGCTTAAACTTAGCATACAAGGGAAACTTAGAGTGATCTTAAATAACTTAAATGAATCAACTTATAAAAGGTTATATGCTGACCTCTTATGGTCCCTAAAAATGAAACATGTTCCCCTCTTCATGAACGGCATTAAGAAAAACCGAAAGTAAGGATAAATCCTACTATAACAAAGTTAGGATGTTTCTTTTCGAATACGTGTGGTTACTTATCATTATGTTGAATTATTTGAACTTGAACGAGTTCACCTGACATTTACTTACGAAAAAACTTAACGTGGTGTGTGTGTGTATACATATATATATATATATGCCTGATCTCTTCGCGTCTGAAACAACGCAACTTAAATACCCATTCAAATATTCATCTTCGATCCCTGGCTCCAACTTTATGTTGATCATGATAACCAGCATGTTCCCTTAAAATGACGCTGGTTTCATTGGGGTGTCTGATTTCTGTTAATTAAAAGGTTGCACTGATTTGTTCAATCGCATTCACCTGATTGAGCGAAACAGCAATAAAATGGGCAAATACTGCCATCTAACGTCCAAAAGAAGCTATTACCTGCCGTATGAAGTCTTCTTGTAATTTAGCTACATTTTTATGAGCAGATTATTATGGAATGTACATAAATAATGGCCTGGCCTCTTTAGTTTTATATAGTGGGACACTGGTAACAGTTGACAGTTAACTTTTACTCGCGAACACGCCTCAGACTGTAAGTCTGCTTCCGGGGGGGTCGCGTCATCGTCAAGTGTATTGTGAGACATTTCAAAGGTGACATTGTCTTGGGGGGGAATTTCTAGGTATGCCCCTGCATACACGTGGCTATAGTCATTACTGCTGTTAGTAAACTGCATTTTTTATTTGAGGTTGTATTTAACATTTTACTCCAGGAATTTCAGTATATTTCAGTCTAGGTCCTCACCAGTTGCATTGTTGCTGTTCTGTAAGCAGATTTATAAATTGCAGTGTAAAGGCTGTGGCGTTTTTATTGTAACACTTTGATTGGCGGCAGGTAAAGGTAGAACGTCGCGAATCCAGAGTGACCTGCTGGAGTCATTTAGAGTAACAACGTATCTCTGGAGGCTCCGATCATGTCCTGCCTGCGACTCGGATCATGACTCTGTATGGCTGTTAACGCTGCCTGTCAACTGGGTACAACTGACAACTGGGTACAGGAAATGGATGTATGGCTGGATGTGTAGGCATGAGCCACACAGACCACCCAGTCTTTAAATGCTACGGCTGGGTTATTGCGCTTTGCCGTATGTACTTCCTTGCTTTTCAGTTATTTCAGAGTTTTCAGAACTAAGCCGAATCGTTTATGATTAATTGTTCCCAGGAGCTGCCAAAATGTCTGACTTTTCGATTTTCTGACGTGCGGATGACATTACTCTTTTTTTTTCCTTTAAACATGCCAGTATTATATAGTAGTAACACAGATACGGGAGGCTGAACAGCTGGGCTATGTATCGTGAATATCGCATGGCATTTCACGCGTATGGAAAGGAGGCTTTTTTTGGCCCTTTACTGCCCCCTGGCCGTGGAGTGGAGTAGGGCTCCCTCAGTATAGCATTATTGCACTCTGAGCTCATGTGTAACATAAACCTTTATAGATACCAGACCAGAAGAAACAGGACTGGGGATCCCAAGCATCTAGCAAAGCCAGATGAAGTTCTCCTGAGCTATGCTGGGATGTGTCTGGCCTTGAGGGCTGGATGGAGACTTTAGGTAAATGAAATATATGAAATACAGATGGAGGCCCTGATACGTTACACATTACGGTACAACAGCACTTAAGCCAAAAAAAAGCGGTGATTAATTGCAATGCTTTTATGCACAAAGCTGAAAATGTTGGAATCACTGAAACACACTTTAGAAAAGCTTTAACCGTGACATTGACAAGAATATCTGGTTTTGAATTCATTGTAAATTCTTCTTTGGGTGATAGTCTCAAACAATACAAATATACCTGTAATACCTGTATTTGGAGAAAAACAAAGAAAAATAACTGAAGTCACCCTTCTTCAGCTGGGCAGATGCAGACTGGAGAGCAATCAAAGTCCACAGAACATAAACTGTGATAGTAGAGTATTAAGCTATTATGTAAAAACAGTTTTGTTAGCAGTTAAACCTGTCAACATCCTATAAAACTAAACCCCAGGCATGAGAGGGTAGATCTCAAACTCTAAACAGGCCAGTCGCAAGTGGAAGAGCACTCTAACGCAAAGCAGACATCTTCACTGAAACATCCGCTGTGATCAGCCACTCAAACTATTTCACATAAAACTAAGGGCACCTGCAGCCTGGCACTTTAGCCAATGGAACAGCGGTTATATTCATGAATTTTCAAAGGACATTTACACCCACAAATGACTGAAGTGCCTTACTTATGGAACAATTGTCATAGTAACTAGAGCATTCAATTAGCCAGTAACCTGACCGTACAGAAGCAGGCCGATGTGAACTTGGGGGTTGAGTCGATTGGCAGTTAGAGTACAGCCTAGCACCAAAAGTTGTGGTGTGCTGCAGACACCAGCCAACATTCATTATAAACCAGACAGTGGAGGTGTCATGTACCATTGCTACCGTCTCATTGTTACAGGAGCAAACAAAGCTTTCCCTCAGTCTCCTAGTTGTCGTGCAGAAGTTATACACGTTTCAAATCACGTTCAAGAGAAGTCTGCTTTTAGAATATGACACATTTTCCCAGCCACATGTTGTAGGGTGTATAACACAGAAGCGCCCATTGGCTGTACCCAAATTCAGGGGCCGCACTCGAAGACCAGGTGTGTCACGGCAGTGTGGTGAGGCTGTCCTGTTTGGAAGGCTCCTTCAAATGAAGGATGCTTCTGCAGTGTTGTGAAGGACTCATCCAGTGGATCCTTCGCACCTAAACGAAGGTTTCTTGCACAGAAAGTGGGTGCATCCCAGCAGTAAGATAAGAGCATGTTGTGGCTGAAGGGTTAGGGCCAGACCAGGCCATTTGACAAGGCTTTGTTTGCCCCTTTAAACAAGGCCTGTGAAGACCATGCCTTCCTAGGTCACATTCTGTGAAGGATGCAGCCCCTGAATTCAGAGTCATTGTTCGGCATCACGCTTGTTTATTCCTGTATGTGTCCCGAGAGTCTGTTATGATCCCGTAAGGTGAAGTGACACTATAGGCTCCATGGCAACTACAGCAGTAAGGCGAAGTAACTCCTGAAATCCCTTGAAAGACTGCACTTCTAGCAAGACCCTGCTGTGCTGCATAATAAACCACATCGCCAGACAAGACCAGCACGATTCACCCGTGTTTATTCTGCAACATCAGGTACGATTGCACTCCACTCGCAGCACAGCTTGATGTTGGAAACCAGTCTTACTCCAGCCAGGACATCCACCTCAGCCGAGAAGCCTGCAAGTGCACAGTCATGTTTAGCGATACAGCCTCCGTCCAGAGGCATTCAGACATGGATGGTTACAACCAAGAGAACCTACTTATCTCTGGGCTCCCAACACCTTCCTCGGCAAAGGCTTCTCCAGCACAGTGAAGGGACCCAGGCGGCCTTCATGCTGCCACTGTGGGGCTAAAGACAGAAACCCTGACTGGGAAAGCTTTCGTAGTGATGCACATTAACAGCAAGGCTGAACCTTACCTTCGTCATCCAGGCTCCTGCCCTTCCTGAGATCGCAGCTTGTGTCACAGCAGCCACACACCTGGTCACCCCCACTTGCAGCCACCCATCTACAAGAGCAGCCAGTCAGCCACACTAGATGAGGAAGCAATGCTTACCCACCACCTGTAAGGGACTGTACCTGTTAGCCACAGTGGAGAAGGAACAGGCCTTGTACTCCATGTCCAAGGCAGCAGAAGCCACAGTTGCTTTCAACAGGCAAGTAATGTACATCTGTAGAGGAGGGTCAGGGATTGGAGGTATCCATCATTGATGGGACACCATAGTACACAGCCAGTCACCTGCAAACTCACAGAGCTGCTGTTCTGCTGAGAAAACCTGAAGGTCTCCAGCTGCATCTGTAGCTTGTCATCCTGGATTCTTGGCATGAATGAGGGCCACAAAGCTAATCACACTGAACGGCGAAGCCATACTAACTCTACAACCAACAAACTCCACAATAACTGCTAGACTGCTCACAAGCAGGGTTACACATATTTCAACTTCCAAAAGAAAAGTCAAATTCTTCACTGTTCCTGTTTACTAATAATGTGCAGCCATCCTTGCAAAGATAATCAAGTTCCCCAATTTGTGGATAATTGTGTGGGGCCTGTGAAGGGAATCAAAGGTTTTTTTTTTTACTCTGCAAACAAAATTTGATTCCAAGTCATTTGTGTCGTCTCAGTGTGCTATCAGTCAGGTTTTGCTTTTGGAGAAATTTGGTGAAATGACTTGTTATAACATTGGTATCCTATGGTAGTATGAAGTTGAAAGTTACTGTTTCTAATTTCCAATCACTGATTTTGCTGCCATTCTTTGTTGCTGGAATGACATGGCTGTGAGTCTAACTCTACACCTGCGTCACCGATGGATGTGGCTTTCTTAGCAAATTCCTCCACCACAGCTGTTTGCCTACTTTCTTTGAGACAACAGGCGTAGTTGTCTCACCAAAAATAAAAAAAACAAATGTAACATTCATATCACATTAAAAAAAATAATGCTAATGTATAATCACAATGTCCATTTCCAAAAATGTGTCACTGTTCAAAAAATGTCTGACAAAGTATTATGCAAAACAGCAGCACCCTTAGATTGATAAAATGAATTTAAATGAAGTGTAACAATTTCTGCCTCAGTAAGCTAGTAGTCTTCAACGTATTTCTCATCACCGTCCATTTAATAGTTGATTGGATATTTATGGACACGTTTTTAAATACACCCAGTGAAACATGCCTCATCTACGGCCTGTATTATGACAGTAGTTTAACCAAGTCAGGGTTAGAAGATAAGTGTCAGCTTAACAAAACCAAATAAATGCAATCCGAGATAAATGGTATCAACGCTGACTACTAACAATCTATGTTAAGCTCAGTTTTCATACTGAAACCAAGGTTACTTATATAAAAATGTGCCGTGTTCAATGATCAGCCAGTCACTTACGCATGGATCACAACCGGGCTACATATTTCAATGCATGGGGACAGATAATTAATAGTAAAATATGAAGGATACAAAAGTGCAATAATAGCAAAGAGCAACACAATGGCTACGGACAAAGCTAGAGAGGCAGGGTGGCAGTGGACTGCTGACAGTAAAGATGCATAGACACACTTTGATTGTCATTAGGAAAATGCCAATAAGGGTCTTAATTTCCAGTCTTAGTCTTTTTATTCATATTCATAATCCCCCTTTTTATTCAGTATTACATAAACTTGTCAACCTTCAAAAGCCATTTGATATTCCTTTATCACACACACACACACACACACAGTGGCCAGGGAATATGATAAAGGTGTTGACATACTGGAGGAGAGAAATATCCATGTTTATTTATAATTACACCATTGAAAGTGGAAAATGTACAATGACTAATGGACTAATAACTGTACTAACTAAATGAGATAAAGTGCTTTAAGCAATGGACTGTGGGAGACAATGCACACCACATGATGTGCAGGGCATGTATTTCTTTGGGTGTATCGATCCTTTGCAACTCGGTAAAAGAACGACGCATTTCAAGGCTGTATTTGAAGGAGCCTTCGAAATGGGACATTCTGTCTTGCTGCTGTGACGCATCCGGTCTTCGAATACAGCCTTAGAATGATGCAGCCGCATGTCTTAAATTCAGACACAGCCTACATACGTTTTGGTTAAACACTATGGGAGGCACTTATAGTGATGGCTTGCTGATTGGTTGACCACAAACATTATTGCTAACTTGGAAGTTATGCGGAAGCGCGGGGAAATGTGAACTGGAAACTGTTGCCCTCCTCAACTATGGCCAGTGAGAGCCAGTGAGGCATATATGATTGACTGGAAACTAAACCTGGGACTGAACGTATACGGCTACACTGAATGAACTGTGACTGTGAATGAGAGACTTGGGCTTCGTCCCATTTTCCCCACACTGTCACACTACCTAACTTGACGGGTGACATTCACGTACTCCGTGCAAGTATTCAAGGCTGTCCCATCCCTCAAATAAGCCAAGTGCAGCGTGCTTAATGTGCACTTTATCCACCCTTTGGCAAAAATCGCAGAGAAGTGGTCTTCAGCTAAGTACTGTATATAGACCACAATGCACGGCATCAGTAACAATCAATGTTTACACTGAACACAAGGAAGTCTGTCAGTGTATCAGAGCGCAACATGCCTCCTAAGTTTCAATTTAAGTGGACACAGTTGCATAACGAATGTTTGCATTGCCTAGGCTACAGTGAAGGACAACCCCAAACACCGCTATCCGCTATCACAAACTATAACATAGTTGTTGCATGTTTCTTGTTCACCTCTTCAGATATTAAGTGTGTTCCAATGTTTTCAAGAAATGACCAGGTCTTGAGCTCTTTACATACTGTCTTATGTCAACATACGTCACCAAAATGTGTAGTGTCTCAGTGCACTTGCACTTGAGTGACCATTACTGAAATACACCATCTACTGGGGTAACATATGGCCTACTTGTGCAGTGACTTCCCGTATGCTGCAAGGTACAGTCTTGGCAAGACTTATACTGTAATTCAATATCAATATCATTTTTCCTTACGGGCGGCATGGTAGCAAGTAGGTCCTGGGTTTGATCTTGGGTTCTTCCTGTGTGGAATTCGCATGCTCTCCCCATGTTCGTGTGGGTTTTTGCCGGGGGTTCTGGTTTCCTCCCACGGTCCAAAAGCATGCAGGATTGGTTGATTTATGAGTCCAAATTGGCCCTGTAGTTGTGCGAGTGTTTGTGCCCCGTGGTGTGTAGATGACTGCCCTGGGTTGGTTCCTGCCTATGCCCATTGTTCCCAGGATAGGCTCTGGTGACCCCAGTTGGGATTAAGTGGTTTCACAAAATGGATAGATGGAAATTGGCCCTGTGTGAGTGCATGCACCCCACGGTGTGTTGGCAACTGCCCAGGGTTGGTTCCTGCCTGCACCCATTTTTCCCAGGATAGGCTGGTTGGGTTTCAGGAAATGGATGGCTGGATTCTTCCTCACATGATTGATGGTGAAAACAGACCCAGCGGAAAAATGGCAGAAAACACTACTTCGGAATTGCAGATTGTGTCTTGATCACAAGATCCAGCTGCTGCAGTAATAATTCAGATTTTATAAAGGAACTACTGAGTGCTTGTATTTGTTTTATAATTACATGCATTGTTCAGTCATTCATTGCAAAGGACAATTACTACCAAGTTCTGCCAAAGGCTTAAGGTCATAGCTGGATATTTCACTAATGAAGAAAAGCAGAAGCACTTTATGTTAAAAGGAAGAACTAATTTGATAAACATGTTGATGAGTTTTTTCTTTTTAAATATCGTGATGATTATCGTATCCCTCTTACCGCGAGATCATACCGTGAGTTTTCGGTATCGTTACATCCCTACTTTTTTGCACTCTAGACACAAAGATGACGCTCTCAGTCCTCATAACTTAAATGCTTTTTTGACTTAACCACTTGCCGGGAGAATAGCTCCCTCTGTGTGTACCTGCCATGCGTTCTACACATTTTTCACCAGTGGAAATGTGGGTCACATTGAAAAACTGTCAAAGATGTTTTAGTTACTATCTACGTAATTATGTACCAGGAACTTAAAATGAATTTCCCTTTTGAGTAGACTAAACAGGTTTACATTATCATTTTACACTATATTACATTGAAACAAACACAAAATCCAGAATACTGTTGTAGTGAGGAATATATACAATATAAATGACTCAAACATGGACATTAAAACAAAGTACAAGTCATCATCTGATTGGTGGGGATTCTGAAAATTGTCATGTAACGTACAATAATTATTCCTAAATATTAAATGTACACAGTTTCCAGGCAGAGACACTTAATTTTAACATTTCCAGGTGATCGTTCCACTTCTAGCAACTGGGCAAGTTGGTGTGGGATGAGTAAGGCCTAGACGGGCAGAGAAAATGGCAGGGCTGCCCAGGGAATACACACTCATGTCCAACAGCACCAAATCTAGTTTATTTCATGTGTTTTAATCCCCGAGCAGGCTGTTATTACTATTTAAGCAGCTAGCAGAATCTCAAGAGTTTTTGGGGAAAAAAAAAAAAAAAAAAAAAACTGGATAAGAGCAATTAATGTCATCAAGCAATAACCACAGCAGCTAGCTGGTATCCATAATTGCCTTTCAGTACTAAAATCTGGTTACATGTCATGATTTCAGTCAGTTCCATTGTCTGGATTCCACCAGCATTTTCCATACTGCATTCCTGGCAAGACAACAGGTTGACATAGAATGACAGTCAACCCTACACAGCATCTTACTGCTGTGAACTACATTCTAGAGCAGAGGTAGGCAACCTGCAAAGGGCCAGTGTGTACACAGGTTGTGGTAACCCATAGGGCAGCTGTTCAAACCCAGGGGTGAGGGCTCCTCAAATCGCTCCAGTTAAATTAGGGAGTCACACTGAAAACCCGCATACCCAACGGCCCTTCCCGGATGAGACCAGCGAGGTTAATTCCATTTCAGCACAATCCATGGGAAATCCTCACATTCACTTAAAATTAGCCCAATACCATTAAGGTAACTATCTAGGATGCAAGTGATGTGTAGCAGTATCTGTGGGTGTAAGTGTACTTTCAGTGTCAAGCATACATGCTGCTAGTAAGGATTAGGGCAGCCCCCAAGAGAATGAAGAACCCCCTTTGACACTGGTACTTTGGGTGTATAGTCTCATGGGCTGAAGAGTCCATCCTCTAGAGATGTGATCCAAGTGCTTGACTTTTCCCCTCCTAGCTACAACATTCCCATTTACCTTCAGCCACCATAATTCTCAGGTGTGCCAGTAGCCATCATGTCAACTCCTTTGCCATCTGCAGAAGTACACTGCAATGCCCCACCTAGGTCTATGAGACATGCAGGAGAGAGGCAGGTGGGGGGGGGGGGCACACTTGAGGGCCATTCTGCCAAGGCTGGAATCCACAGTTTCCTGACCAGACACATAACCACTCACAGAAGCTCAGCATGAAGTATATTTATTCTTTAACTTCATACAGCAGATGTAATTTCATTTCCAGTGAATCACAGCTCCCAGAACTACCACAGAGACCAGCCCCACTGCAGCCAGTATTCCAGCCAGGGCCACCATCTCAGCTGAGAAGCCTGCGCATAGAAACCACGTGTTACTATTTGGCACAGCCTCAAGCTGCCAGACGGTACAGGTGAGGAACACAAGCACTTAACTGGGCCAATGAGGACAGCCAGGTATGGAACAATACAATTAGACATAGGATGAGCAACTGATGGAACAATTAACACTAGGAAAGAGGTGGAGTTACTGATACAGGAATAGGGAAGTAGAGCATGAATTGGGCAAAACCACACCAAGATAAGGAACACAAACAGGACAAACTTATAACCAAAAGGATAAACATTGGGGTACAGAAGAGAACACTGAAGAGCCTCAAACCCCATGAAGAGGGTTAATCTGCACACTGAAACACAAGTGGTGTGGCAATCCATGGAGGGGACCAGCAATGCCCACTGGTGAGATGGGGAAAAAGGTCACAGGCACTGACAGACCATGTCCACTGGTGTACAGGAACCAAGCCACACCACAAGTAGTTAAGTGCCAGCTGACTTCAGACTCTTTTTCCCCCCGCCCCCCCACTTCCAAATTGTGACTGACAAAAGGGTTTACGGTTCATGATTTACTGTGTGCCAATCTCAGATGTGCTAGTGGAATCGCCAACATACTGCAGCAGAATCACCACTCACTTGCATTCCAAATCCATTCCATTACACCATCCTACAGTGCCTTAAGCAGGGTGTTGGAAACTTAAGTTACCAGGAATGCAGCACATTGTGACATACAATACTATTAATGAATATGGAATGCGGAATATGATTATCCTGCAGATAATCCATGCATAGACCGATCGGTCATGGCAGATACCAAGAATCAGGAGATCATGCCTTCAGCCATGCTAGTAGGCAGGGCCATAATCAGCACAGATACTGCTCTAAACCCAGAGCTGAAGTCAGGTCAAGGTACGGCTTGGTTCTTGCCAAGATTGACAGAAGCAGGCTTCCTACATACCTGTTGTACCTGGTTCCACTGGAGTCAGGGCAGATTTCTGGGCTTCAGCTTTCACGTCAGCCAGCAAAGGCTTCTCCAGCACAGTGAAGGGACCCAGGCGGCCTTCATGCTGCCACTGTGGGGCTAAAGACAGAAACCCTGACTGGGAAAGCTTTCGTAGTGATGCACATTAACAGCAAGGCTGAACCTTACCTTCGTCATCCAGGCTCCTGCCCTTCCTGAGATCGCAGCTTGTGTCACAGCAGCCACACACCTGGTCACCCCCACTTGCAGCCACCCATCTACAAGAGCAGCCAGTCAGCCACACTAGATGAGGAAGCAATGCTTACCCACCACCTGTAAGGGACTGTACCTGTTAGCCACAGTGGAGAAGGAACAGGCCTTGTACTCCATGTCCAAGGCAGCAGAAGCCACAGTTGCTTTCAACAGGCAAGTAATGTACATCTGTAGAGGAGGGTCAGGGATTGGAGGTATCCATCATTGATGGGACACCATAGTACACAGCCAGTCACCTGCAAACTCACAGAGCTGCTGTTCTGCTGAGAAAACCTGAAGGTCTCCAGCTGCATCTGTAGCTTGTCATCCTGGATTCTTGGCATGAACTGAGAGTGGGAGCGGGTCAGCTTTGCATCAATTAGGCACCTGAAGAACAAAGACATCCTGCATTATAGCTGCACGGCACTGGAGCCTACTGCTTAAGGAAGCAGTCACTCACCCATGGTTCGCAACAAATGTGTAGCTGGGCACAGCATTCACATCAGGGACCAAGGTGGCAACACAGCTATCCACAAAGACACGCAGGGGCACGTGGTTGGACACTATGACAGCAGCCTCAACGTTCACCACGTCTCCCAAGGTGTAGACATTGGAGGTCCTCTCAGCCTTCCAGTCATCTGCAAGAGAGGCACGTTAGCCATACAGAATTTGGATTTGACATGCAGCAGTCTGGCTGACCTACCAGTCATGAGCTTCAGGGTGAAGACCAAATGATCCACAGCAGACAGGGTAGTGAGAAATGGCACCCAGGTTGGCATCAGGGCATTGCTGCTCACATTCTGCTTCCTAGGCAGGAGAGTCATTCAGATCAATGGCTAAGAGCCTCATACCTACAACAGAAGGCAAGTGGCAAGCCTGCGCTTCCAGCATTAAATCCCCACCTCAAATAATGACATGCGATGTTGACAGCAGCAGCATTGGTCCTCAAAATAGGAGCTCCAGGCCCAAGCTCTTTGGGTGTATACACCAGGGCGAAGGTGTAGACGAGGGTATCCTCAGTCATCTATAGCAGCAATTCCAGTCAGCATACCAGTCAGCAGTAGCCATGCTACTCACCCTATGGGCGACATACCATCATTGTGCTTCCACAGTTCTGTAGCTCAGTCTGAAACATCAGCACCTGTCCAGAGGCATCCTGCCCAGTAGAAGCACAGCCTCCCAGACTGACATCAGATGGGTCAATCAGCCGGCCAATACCAAACAAGTCCCTATGCACAGCCACCAGCACAGAGCTCTCCTGGCATTCAGCGCTCACAGACTGCGTCTGCAGCCTCATCTGCGCGACTTCTTGGCTTTTCACAGCTCCCTGCAGCGCTGGCTGGCTTGGGGGAACTGGATACAGTGGTGGTAGGAGCTTAGAATCCACTGCTTGGCCTGCAGGTAGAAACGGATAGGTTACAGGAACCTGTAAGGACTGCTGCGGCGGGAGCCTCTGAATCACTGGCTGACTGGCAGCTACTTGGGCAGCCTGATATGACGGAGCTTGCAGGAACTGCTGCGGCGGGAGCCTCTGAATCACTTGGTTGCCGGAAGATTCCTTCGTGTTCATTTGGCTCAGAGGAAGCTGAAATGGTAGCCACTGTTGTGAATTCTGTGGCTGTAACTGTGCAGTACAGACACATCCTAACGAAATGAATACTACAAAGCTACTCCAAGCATATTGTAGAGCCATGCTAATGCTATGAAACACAAACTCGATGCTGTGCTGAACTGCTCACCCACAGTTTTTAAAAATAGAAAACCTCTGGCCTTTTCCCAATTTTAGTGAATTCCCTGCCAGCCCTGCAGAGTTAAGCAGTAGCGCCACCCTTTTTAAAATCACTCTCTGCATGTGAAAGCAATTAAATGTTTGTTCATGGACATATTATGTAGTTTTACTTAATTCTTCCACCTGTCTTCATGTCAACACTAACAACAATCGTTTCATTACTGTAGTTATATCTGGGTTTCCCATAACCACTACTGTGGCCAGTCCCATATTTTGACCAGGATGCAAATAGCTTTCTACGTGTGATGTTTCAATATCTCTTTTAAACAAGATAGCAAAAACACCAAAAAGTACCCTTATTTTTTACATAAAAAATAAATTATTTTTAAAGGTTTTGTTGATCTTACTGGTACCAGTAAAATGCATGAATGGGTTTCTAAAATGCTCATTATGAGTCTTGTATGCTATTTTTTAAGCAGGTGTCTGAGATGGACCTGTACTGTACCCCCCAGCATGTACTCCAGCCTTGTGCCCAGTTCTGCCAACCCCCCAACCCCCCAACCCCCCAACCTTGCCTTGGATGTTTGCTGGATGAAATGGCCTTTGCACAACTCCTGTAATAAGAGTGGGAAAATGACTTTATTCCCTCGTGAAAAGGTTTATGTGGATTCATTAGCAGTTGAATGCCTAGTAAATAAACACTCTCATGTATTATGTACCGAATTTAACCCTCAATCTCTTGTTTTGCGGACAGAGATGAGCAGCAGTTTAGCAAACTGTCGCTGTGATTGGAAGGTTGCTGGTTCAAATCCCGTAATTGGCACAGCCATTTCAGGTTCTTAACCCCAATTGCTCCAGCGGCCAGCTTGCATTTTGGATAAAAGTATCTGCTTCCCTCCTAATAATTTTTGCTTATGGGAAAGTCTACTGAACGTTACAATTACGGTATGGAAACGTTGAAGGTGTCCGGTTTTCCTGATGCTCCCAGAACATTATCCCACTACTACATTACCACTACAAGTGAGACTAATAATTTGGAATCAAATAAAGGATGTGGTAGGGCACTGGAGAGCACTGTGACTTTGCACCTTTACACCCACATGGCTTCAAGGCTGGATAGCATGTTTGTGTTATATGCATATAGCACTAGCATGTGATTCAGTGGGCTAAGCCTCTGGGCCTGTGGTCAGAAGGTTGCTGGTTCAAGCTCTACTTTGGCATGTCTGTGGCCCTTTGTGCCGGACTCGTAACCCCCAGCTATTCTGGGTGGCTGCCCTTCCCAGCCAGCTTGCTCTCACCTACAGTACAGAGTGGAAGTTGGGTGTTGGTGTAAGGAGAGCTTCCCCATGGGGATTGATGAAGTATCTATTATTGTAAAATAATGTTTCAACATTAATTATGTTAAAAGGATGCTCAGGAAATAATGTTATCATGTTAATATCGATAAGACCTTTGTTAACATGTATAACCTGGAAGTAACGTTAATAATCAACATTATAGTAACAGTGTTATCTGGCAACTTTGAGAAGACCTTCACTGACGTTGGCTTAAGTTCTGGGCATGTTCCTTATTATCTGGGTAAGTGAATAAAAAACGGGAAAAAAGTATTTACATTTACAGCATTTAGCGGACGCTCTTATCCAGAGTGACTTACATTTTTTCTAAATTCGGGGACAGTACCCCTGGAGTAAGGTGGGGTTAAGGGTCTTGCTTAGGGACCTGATGATTGTGTCAGAGGTGGGACTCAAACGCACAACGTCTTGGTCTAGAGACAAGCGTCCTAACCACTAGACCACCAACACCCAAATGCATAGCTGCATTGGCAGATGGGATGATAAAATTATGGATTAATGTGGGTTCATTTTAAACATGGTGTCTCTCTCATGTGCTTAAGACTTCTGTCTGATGTGATCCATCAGGCTTGAGCACCTGCTATGATCAGTTACCAGTGTGTCTGCTTCTCTTTTCCTGAAGCTCTTCCAAGCTCTGGACAGCAGAGGGCAGTGTGGGGGTGCCAGTGCTCAGTGCCTCTGTATTCCCATAACAACGAGATTCAACAAGATCCATCACCACGATGCATTCGCTGGCAGCGTGCATGGGAAATTAATTACTAATGTTTCTAGACAGATAATTCTACAGGACTGACTTACAGAATTCGTAAGCTCTATGTCAGTTATCTGACCTCACCGGAACCTTTGTTCATAAGCCATGAACCACGTTAATTTATGGCTTTCAGTTGGACTTGGGAGGAATGAAATGAGCCATTCTAAGTAAACACACCAAAGATAACGTGCGAGCCGACATACTGAATAATACTTAAAGACATAAACTTGCAACCAAAGGGCGCGCTATAAAATAACTGGCTAAATAGAGAAAAAACTGTATGATACATTTATCAAAAGCTAAGCAATTAAATATAATGCCTACAGCCCTCGGGTGATTTTAAATGCTAATTTGGATCAATGATTTGTAGCTGGTGTTCAAGTCCGTGATGTAGATCGCTGACATAATTGTGCTCTCCGTGTGTGGAGTTTCCTTTGAGTGCAGAAAGAGGATCAGTAAGTAACCCAGACAGGACTTGTGAGGAATTAAAACCTCTTGTTAGGTTTAGAAAGACCTGCCAAAGATATGTAGTGCTTTTGCAGGGATTGCAAGGTTCTTTCAGTCTACATTTTCCAGTAGATTAAGGCACTGCAGCTACTTAGGGTTCAGGATACCGGCTGTGAAGAATATGCCAGCCCACTAAGAACAGATTAGGAGAGCTTAATGGGTGACACTTTGTATGAACGCCATGTCTATAAGAATCAATGAGGACATTCATATCACATTATAATGCATTCATAAAGCATTATAAACATGGATATACATATTTATAAAATGGCAGAACACATTCTAGCCATGTTTTTTAGGCATTGTGAATGCTTTATGAAGCTCTCATCTATAATGCACTATAGATACCCTCAAAACGCAGTATAAAAGCATCCTTAATTCTTAGGATTCAACCATTACAGTATATTATGAAGGTATGTACAGTGCATTACCAATGAGAGCTTCATGGGAGCTTATGAAGTATCATAATCAACACTATAATGCCTTATGACTGTCAATAGAAGATGCTGTAATGCTTTATTAATTCTTATACTGACCATTATAATGCATTATAAAGGTATTTATAATGCATTATAAATGATAGCTTTACTGTCATTTACTGGCTGTACTGGCTGCATAGTCTGTTGAAAATTATCCTGAAACATTGCTTCTGACATTCAATTATTAATGGCCAAAGGTGCTTTTCATTGTGTGATTGTGTGTTGTTTTTGAGACTGTGAACAAATCCATGAGAATGGAATAGGAGATTTTATCAGGACCCTAGGGATAAAATCAGGTAGATAGGCCAGACAGACATACAGTACAAACCACTTTTTTGATCTCTAACCAAAAACAAACTGAACACAGGTAACCTCTCATGAAATGAAATCTTTCACAATAATACTATTAATATTTTTAATAATTCCTGCAACCTTGCAGCCTCCATGAAACATCCATGCCCTCACTTCGCCTCGCACAGTGCTATCTCATATAGCACGCCCCATGTCTGGTTGACTTCCTAAGAATATCTTAAAAAATAGAGATTTTTAATTAAACTTCATGATAACATTTCTTTGTAGGGTTGTTGTTTTAAATATGGTCTTTAAGGAGACAAAACTGTTACGAGGAGAGCCATTTTCAGCAAAGTTAAACCATCTTCACCGAGACAGGACGTAACAGACCAGGTGCATAGTGAAATCCCACACACATTTCCTGCCGTTGCCATGACAATCTGTTATTTTTGAATCGCAAGGCCATATTCAAAGCTACAGCTTTCGCAAGGTGTCTCCCACCATTTCCAATGTCATAAACAATAGGCGAGTTTGTCAGTCTTAGTCATGTAATTCGCCCACAGACTTACCAAAGCCATCTCAGAATTTCTGTGACTTTTGAACGAGCCCCAGTACATGCTCTAAAAAATGTCCTAACTTTGTTCAGGAGGTTCTGAGGTCATCTCGCTCTCAAGAAAATTATATGACACAATGCCCCCAGGTCCAACATTTTAGATTTTTCAGCAACTGATGGCTGAACCATGTCCATGTGCAATCTAGCAAACTGAGAAAGATACCACCCTGGGGATGCATGTTACCCATGTCGGTGGTATGTGACTCCATGACCTTGCGTTCCTTTCTCAACCAACCGTCACTGTTATTGACAGATTCATCGGGGGGATTAACTTCTCCGTGGAGAAATAAGACAACGACTGACTTTTCTTTCAAAACTGGGCACTGGTAAAGACTCAGGAGAAACAAAATCGATAACGTATATGTTTCTCATTAGGGGCCCAAAAACCCTTACCCACGACATTACCCCAGGTCTAAAGTGTCTTGCTATCCCCAGAATGGTCTTCACTTTACGCCTGTTCACTTGCCAGTGATGTGCATGACAGATGGGGCTCTCAAGGTCTCCGAGAGTGATGAAGTCCAGGACTTTTATGACCATGCCTCTTATATATAAAATTTGTCCAGTGGACAGTACAACCACACAACGAGAAACTCTACCATCCAGTTCCCTAGAATTCCCTAAAACTGTAAAGTGGTTGAACAGTAGATTCAGAAGACACTTTCTTAAAATAAATAACATATTGAATTCAAGTGAACAGATAAACTCTGGGGAAAACTGGTGAACATTCTTCTACAGGCTACATATCAAAAGGTAAGTGTTCAACATCTTAGAAGTATTGGCAGACCCAGCAATGTCTTTGCTGAGATATTTGCATTGTTATATTATTATTTATACTATGTGAAAAAGCTTAAGGCTGGTTATCCAGCAGTGTTGAGAGTAGGCATGTCTTGGCATTTGCGTTTGGTTAAGCTTCGAGCCATTTGCAGAACTAATGCATTATGCTAGTCCTATTCCACAGATTAGCTCCGTCCTCTGAGCTTGTCTATCCCCCCCCCACCATTGTTATAATTAAACCCATATTTCATGGGGCCTGGCACTTGAGGGGAGGTAGCTGTTTGGGAATCGCACTCTTCCCCCTCAGTTGGGTTCACTACCTTCCACTTGTGCATGTCATTGTGTCAACAGCTCGTTATCAAGCAACTTTGCACCTTGTTATGTTTTTTGCTGGGGGGTCGGGGGCAGTTGTCACTGCTTTTTTTCATGGACTAAATAACACTATTGCAGTTCAAACTGGTTCATTGTGAAAAACTGAGGGAGTAACTTCAGCATTCAGCAGGAAGAATGCATAGCGCGTGCTGCGATGTAAGTCAGGAAACACAGACGGCTACATTCAGCTAAGCAACTCAAAAAATCTGATTCAGCCGTCAGGCTATTCTTGAATGAGCAGCCTTCACGTTTCGAGCCGCTACATTTTTGCCGCTACATCGTGCTGTAGTGCTTTGAACCGATAGTGATCCTCACCTTACCTTTTGGACCAGATGACAGATCTTGACAACGAGCAGATATCCCCTCACCTAGCAGGACTGGGCTTTCGTTTCAGTGGTAGGATAAAGGACGTGTTGAAGAAGTCCCAAGCACGAGAAATTTTCCATACAAGGGCAGGTTACAAGCATTACATCTTTTTAGTTTCGAGTAAAGTTCTGTGAGGGAAGACATGATCCAGGAATAGAAATTCTTGAGGCGATTTTCCTTTATTTGGACCCATCTGGATTAAATTTCTTTCACTCATGCAATCCCATTATGTGTACAGCATATGCGGACATGTCAGGTTGAATATATAAACATATGCAAGACTTTTATTAATTAAGCCAATATAAGTGAACAGTCCATCTTCAGTGCTTACTTCAGTCAGCTTGGCTCCTTGCATAGCTATATTCTGGAATTGCATTTTGGAATTGAACTGAGAAGAACGGATACATTTAAATGTAATTTATTTGATTGCTTCTTGTCACTGATCTAGGTTCAGTGTTGTTTGAGCACTGCATTTTAAACAGAATGACTGGCAACCAGAGACTCCAAATAGATTTTGGTAATGCCTATAACCCAATAGCCTTAACCCTTCGTAGTCAGTGACCCCGCCCATGGGAATCTCGCCAAACCGTTTAAAAAACTAATTTTTCCTATAGAAACATTTACAACCCCTCCCAGAAACCTTGAATGGTCTAATATTCAAATATATATAGCAATACTATTTGCTGTGGATATTACTGAACAAATGCATAGGTAACTCGCTAGTTTATACTGATTTTCTGTTTAAAAATAAATTTCACGTGGTCCATCATTCAGACTGGTCCCTGTTACAGCGGGGCATGGTGAGCGGATGGCCGATCCATGTAGCAGCTGTCACAAACTGGGATTTATTAAACAAAATGGAACACGGGAGGAGAACTGGAAAACAAAGGGACCGTGGTGGGGTGAAAAGCAGGTAGGTAAGAACCACAAAGTAGACTAACACTAACCACAAGGTAAACTAACACTAAAATCATGGCAAAGAAGACACAGGTAATAAGAGAAGGTACCACACAAACAGCAGAACACCAACAATGTAGGAACTAAACACATGTCACACAATGACCAGCCAAGGAACAGGAGGGCAGGCGCTAAAATACACAGATAACAAGGACTACATGAGGGGCAGGTGCAGACCATAACAATTAACCAAAAAGTAGGCTTGGGAACAAGACAGAGGTGAGTGTTATAAGAAATACATAAGGGTTCAAACACTGGGAGAGACCGGGATAACAAGACTTACAAAACTGGGGCACAAGAAGGAATAAAACAAAGGTACAAAACAAGGAATCATGCCTAAATACACAACAGGAATAAAACAAGGACCAAAAATGAAAAATACATACAATCCTCAAACCCACAACAAAATGGTAATCAGGATACCGGCCACCTGCTTAGCCCACTAAGCCACACAGTGGCCAGGGGACCCGGGAAACACTAAAGGAGCTGACAAACCTCGGAAATAACGGGATGTTTCCGACACCCGCTGGCCAAGTGGGGAAATGACATTTGGACCAAGAACCCTGCATTTGAAAAACAAATGATGGTTGATTTTGGGAATTTCTTTAAAGTTATCAGTGATTCAAGAAAATGTCACATGGAAATTGTTTAGTGCTTATTTAAATTCAGAGCAGGGAAATATTTCTGAACACAAAATGTTAGAGAGGCTTTTGAACAAACTGTCTAGTACTGCTGTACATGCCCAGTGTCTAGATGCATTCAAGTCAGCACTAGGTAAAACTTTCCCATAACAGAGCCAAATGCAAATGCACATTTCTGATAATTATTATTCTTAATAACGGTGTTCCAAAAGGCCGTTTGTCTGTCCACTTCATTTTTCCACCTGTTCCAAGGATCACAGTGGCAGAAATGTGACCCGCCGGTGATGCATCGTGGGGCAATGAAAGTCAGCATGTTCATTAGCTGTCTGGAGAGGCTTTGAGGGCAACCCCAAGGCCACCGTTTACAGCTTATTTGCAGCCGTGCTGAATCTTACATTTTGCAGGGTAACTGGAGCTGACAATCGCAGGAATGTTGGACCGGATAAATAAAAATGCCTTTTTCTCTCTTCAGTGGGGCAGGGTGACACGAACCACGGAAATGCTGCTTGCTTTCTCATTTAGAAGAAATTACATTGTTGAGTCATACTCTGCATTATTACTAAAAATCATTAAATCACAGCCTCAGGTATCATGTTTTGTTGAACATTTATCTAAGTGTAACATTTTAAAAGCCTTATTTGGTGCACGGCGTACTTACGAAGAATTGTAAAAGCAACAGCTGCCTCCAGGCAGGGACTGTACTCCGGCCAGACATATTTCAAATTAAAGTTAGAAAAATAAAAACACTAGCTTCTTAAAGTCTTACTGTAAGTCTGGTAAATAGGCAGGACTTTTTGTATAATGTGTGTGTGTGTGTGTGTGTGTGTGTCCTGTCGTAGAATTGCATGCCAGCCAGAATTTTACGTAGCCTTGTGCCCCATAGAGCATGTGATACATCGCCTTCAGCACATTCAATATTTTATAAGCAGGTGTATGATGGATGGGTGATTTTATAGCAGTTTGAAAGATACAATTGGAAAAAAACAAAGCATAGGTTGTAAACCACAGCAATCAAAGGCACGAGATATTACTGGTGAGAAGGTGAGAAGTCTGCAGATGTTGTGTGTGGGACCAGCAGTCAGGCAGAGCCGTCGGCGCAATTGGCATGCGTGGTAGATTGTGCCAGAAAACATACTAGTTATACAGTAAATGTTGAAAATGGACTCACTTTTTGGTTCCAGGGTGTAATATGTGCAATTGAAAATACCAAGAAAAAAGCTATTAAACTGACAAAAAACATTTTTCTTTTAACTTTTTTGCTTACTATTATATAATAATATAATATATAATATAAATGCACCCATGCCTTTTCTATAGCAGCTTATCCAATACTGGAAGATCCTGGAACCTTTCCCAGTGAGTGCTGGGCATGAGGCTGGGAACGCCCTGGATGGGATTTAAATTATGAATGAACTCCTTTATTATTAAGAAAAAAATATTGTTATAAACTGTCTTGAATCCCCTAACATGAATATTTAATGGCACGTCTAAACTGAAAGATTAATTACTGAAAATGGATGATGTTTCTATTCTTAAATGTATCATTCTTATATTTACTTATACATCTGGGACCATTTTGCTTATAGAATCTTTTTAGAGAAAGCAGGAATTTCCAGATGTTATCAAGTTACGAGGCGGCCGATGTGTATAATTCTCATCACAAACTGCTGAGATGCCATGAGGAGCGTAAATGCCTTCCTTTGAAGCCCTGAAGATTTTCAAGACATGCAGTGATAAATAGGCATGATAACTGTAGGGATGCTGCGTATGAATTAGGTCGCAGAAGGTGAGCCGTGCTTTTTAACGTTTCCAGGACAGCTGCTGTTTACACTAAGCAGATTGACATGTCCTGCCGTCTTGCCGCTCTCTGTGCGCGGTGATTGTCACAAGCACTTTCTGAGTGGTGTGGTTGCTATGGAGACATTATAATTGAGAACACTGTAAATTAGTGTTTGTCTTTTAGATGCCATCCAAGAAAACAAACAAAAAGCAGCTTTAGAAATAGCTGCTATGTGTTACTATTAAAGAGCAATAAATAAATGCAGGGGCTCACTGCACAACTGTGTTTTAAAAAGTAACCTCACTTGCATTCAAGACAATTAGTCATAAAGCACTTGTTACATTTATTATTCTGGGATAGGAAATATGAAAAAATAAGGTCAGGTACTACTGAGAACACATTTAACAAACATGGTCTTTCCAACAAAAACATCTAGCATTGGAAAACTCTCCAACAAGAACTTGGTGTTTCATTTTACATTAAACTGAAAATGGAAAAAATGAATCAATGTTAATCATAAAATGAAAAGTTGTTTTATATGATTCACAGATATTAATTTCAATCAGTCATAACTGGTCTTTTATGGATAATCGCATATTGAAAAATCTTTAAGACCATTCTGTCGGTTGATAGGAACTATGAAAATCACTCTGATGGGAAAAGCATTACAGTGAGAAATAATGCAGAGAAATAATGTGTGCATTTGAGTGGTAATTTAGGAGCCTGTGCCTGCACAAAAGCAGGAGAGAGTCTGAGGACCAGCCGCTCTCTCCCGACCCGTCACTTTGGTGACTCACACGAAACCTTTCGGCTGAATTCAGCAGGATGAAAGTGCCCTAGATTGTGGGTAAAATCAAGGCCAGTTGGATTTATCTGTGCATGTGGAGTGCAGTCTGCGGCATTTATTCATAATTTTATTAGCATTTTTCTCATTTTGCATATATATTCAAAGCGGTATCCTTCCGATACTGAGGAGGTCTCAGACCAGCCGAGGAACATAATCTCTCCTGCGTGTCCGAGTCCATAACGATCATTGTCTGATCCCGAGTCCATAACGATCATTGTCTGATCCATTCACACTGTTTAAAAAATATTATTATATATTTTAATATTATACATACAGTACACATATATGTCAGGTAGGCACAGTCTGTAATTTGTTCCCCTGATTCCGTTTTATGTGAAAAGGGGTTGTGATGTAATGTTTGTGTCAAGCCTCATACGTGAAGCCGCAGTGATTTATGTCACATGATATTTCGGAATGCCATTATGATGAAGAGCACTTTTTCCATTAGAATTGATGGGTGGAGCCAATGGATTGTGACAGGGTTTATCATCACGATGACGAATGATGTTTCAGCTCCTTGGGCTGGAAGTGTGTATCCTCATCGATTATCACAAGGGTGAGCAGTCTGTTTGTTCCTGAATTGTAAGGACAGTGGTGCTACGGCAGGGCCAGAATATTTCTCCTAAGCTTTCAGCCACATCTTAGACGTTTGTACGTCTCACAGGTTCCAGACCTGGAATTTTAGCAGCTTTTAGTTGCAAGACATTGAATTGTGGGTAAAATTTGTACCCAAAAAGCAGGTTGCAGGTAGTATAGTTAAGGACACAGTATTGCAAGAAGGCTGTCCTGCAGAAATGACAAACCTTCCACTTGTCGTATCAAATACGACACTTAGGTGAAACATCCGACTCTACAGGCATCAGGCAGATGAACAGAGTGCCCTCCTAAGTCCTATCGCAAATAACGAGATGCATTTCATGAAGAGAGACCACATCAGACGGCAGGTTTTTTGCATTGATCTTTACATACTTTCAGAGGTGGCAATTCCAGGTCCAGAAAGTAAAAATCCAGACCAGGATTTTGTTTCAACCAACCAGCTGAGCATAAAGAGTCACAGTCAAATGGTACTCAAGTGGTTGGTTGAAACAAAATCCTGGTCTGGATTTTCACTTTCTGGACCTGAAATTGACACCTCTGCATACTTTCAATTGCCTAAAAAGACCTAAGCAGCCATAAGTAGAATTATGACCTTAAATATAAATTGATTGATGCCATTAAAGAGGCTTCAGCGACTCGCGACATTTATATGTCGTTCATTTTGCATAGTCTTCAGCTATGGTAGGACAGTCATGCTTGTTGGAGCATTATGACGCGGCGAGATGGTGCACGTTGAGTTTGCCTGTGTGAGTCTGACTGCGAACGTAAACAGCAGCTCTAAGCGGTTGCGCTGGTCTCATTCCCTGCTGGCCGTCCTCGTCCCCATTCCCGCCCCCGGTAGCCCTGCTTCTTCTTATTAGTTTTACTTTCTTCGCCAAAATAGCTTTTCATCACGTTTATTTGCCCCACTGTTCTGCGTTAAGCACCTCCATCTCAAACACGCCCCCTGTTCCTCCTCCCTGCCAGGTCACATGGTTCGGCTCACCATCCTTTCACAGAGACATTATGACACGGCTGCAGAAGCCTGCGCTGGCTTTTCTAAAAGGGGAATCATCCGCCATTGTTACATAACAACAGGACCGGTACAGGAGTCAACATTTTGAACTCACTCATACTGGCAGCCATTACAATAGTCTACATGTGCATTTATATAGATCATAATAGCTTGGAAAAATGCATGGATGGCCAATGTTACACTGGCGTCTTAATTATCCTGAACAAGTCATAAATGACGGGAAGTTTCAAATATTCTCCTCATTCCCCACTAATACTGCAAATAAGATTGCCAGTCGCAATCACTCCATCCAAGTGATTAGGAGAAATCGTCACATGACACTCGGGTCTGCAGCCACCAGCCCTTCTCTGTCGCTGTGGTCTAAACCTCCTGTGAGGCCTCTGGCGTCCCCACGCTATCTTCTCCAAACATCACCGTGCCACATCGGCAGCTGTGGGAATTCTCTGATGCGTGTTTAATCGGAGCCTGGAAAGGATCTCAGGGATGTGGACGGCATCAAGCCGGGGGTCAGATCCCAAGAAAGGACACCAATCCGCTTTAAATGGCAATGGACCAGTGGCTTTGACATCACACCCCATGGAGATCCTTTGGAAACTTTCACCCCATAGAAACTTTGCTTACTTCAATCCCCAGGTCAAGACTCAGAACTCAGAACAATTTATTGCCAGTATGTACAAATATACCAGAACTGTTTGTAGCCAAACAGTAATCAGTACTAAAGAATACAAGGGAAATTACAAATGTACAGAAGACAAAATGTCGAAAGAAGTGCAAAATGTCGAAAGACAATGCACCGAAAGGAAAACAGTGCGTCGAAAGACAGTGCGTCTTTCGCAACGAACACCATGTGCAAGAAATGCTTGCAAAGTGACTGCAGTGTATTCTGAGGTATTCTGAGAGCAATGTGCAATTTGCAGAGGTGCGGAAAAGAATGATAACAGAACTGGGGTAGGAAACAAAAACAGTTACGCGTTGTGCAAATTTACCAATAGGCACAAGACAGCAATCTGCTTACCGGGAGAGAACGGCACCGTCATCTGCAGTTGCAGGGTAGAGGACCGATGCATAGGGGACAATAGGACAGTGCAGTAAAAGACGAGGCAGCAGTGCAGTAAAAGACAAGACAAAAGACAATTAGAAATTTTAGTCGGCCAAAGCGCTTGAGAAGGGTGTGTGGCAATCCATTATTAGACAGTTTATACAGAATGGTGCATGAAACACGGAGAAAATGAAGCCAGAAAGATACATCAGACAAGAAGTCAAGCAGCCTGGTACAGCTGCTCCAGTCTTCTGTGCTTCAGCATGCAGGGCCAGCTGCAATCACTACAGGAGAGAGCGAAAAAAAAATCAGTAAGTTTCTCAGAAATATGCTTTTGTTTTTGGAACTGACCTGCACTCTCTGAAAGCAGTGATACGGAAAAAACTCAATAAAACACTCTGCATCCTGGACAATGCCTTACACCCACTGCATAACACTCTGCATCCTGGACAATGCCTTACACCCACTGCATAACACTCTGCATCCTGGACAATGCCTTACACCCACTG
>JAODKC010000053.1:5464295-5476832 GCA_026777985.1 Mormyrops attenuatus | reverse complement strand
GGGATCCGCTATCGCAGTTTAATCTTCGGCATTTCTCTTCTCAGAAATATTAGGATCAATCAAAGTTTTCAGTTTCAATAGTGGGCTCCGCAGCTCCCGTGTTTGACTTGGACTTTGTGCGTTTTTCTCCCCTGCAGTGAAGTTGATTCCCCGGCAGTTAAGGAGTCTGATCCACGGGTCTGTGTAACGGGGACGGTGCCCAAGTCGGCTCATGTTTCACACGCTTCGCTTGGAGAAGGAGCCCGTAATGCGGGCGGCTTCTCTCTTCATGCGCCCAAGCAGAGTATATCAGAGAGACACATCTGCTGCATGGATGTAATATCCGATATCCACCGCATCTGCTCAAAATGTGTGGCCCGTTACGTTAAACACGGGCGTCACTTCATCTACAGATAAGTGTGATACCTGGAAGACATTAAAAGCCCATAAATGGATACATTTGAATGTTGTTTTACAAGAAGACTCTCCTGCATTACCCAAAATACTCAGAAACATCTAGTTTTTAACCTTTCAATGTATTAATTTGCATCTTTAAGCTTCTAGCCATACAGCTGGACATACACTGGACAAGGCACTGTGAAGGAGTGTGAGAAGGTGACTGGGTAGAGATGCGAGCCTGAAGCTGGACGGCCTTGGGACTACAGCACCAAGGATGCCGAGAGCCTGATGAGGAGTGGCTGGAAAAGCAGATTTTCAGCATGGCCCAGACGAGCTTGTTACAGGGGAAGCGCTTTTACTGCCGCGAGTGGATCTTCAATAAGCTGCAGCACTGTGTGCGGGAGAAGGCCGGCGGGTCCCTGGGGCTGAGCTGCGTACCTCAGTCCGGCGATGCGGTCAGCTCGGGGAAGGGCGTCCCCTCCGGGGTGTTACTTGTGGGCGGACCGGGCAGTGGGAAGACCGCCTTGTGCACGGAACTGCTGTGGCCCAGTTCGGCCCAGGGCACCCACCGCGGTCTGCACCGCCAGAGCCTGGCCTTCCACTTCTGCCGGGCGGAGGACTCGGACACGCTGTGCGCGGGCCGCTTCGTGCGTGGCCTGGTGGCCCAGATCAGCCGCAGTGGGCTGCTCCGGGGCTACGAGGAAAAGCTGCGGGACCTGGGGGCACAGAGTACACTACAGCCCGGAGAGTGCGAGAGGAACCCCACGGAAGCCTTTAAGAGGTAGGTGTGCGCTGACCTCATAGCACTATTTCAGCTGTCAAGCTTCATTTTCCATTAATATAGGTATCTGTTTAATTAAGATGATGTTTGAAGTCATTGATGTCTTAGTTCAAAATGAAATAAGCTTGGTTAACACACTCCATCTCTGGACTTCTACCAAATGGGTAGCTATTGAAAGATTGTTGGTAACACTGGATCACTGGAACAGCTGGTCTCGGAATTTAACCTGACAGCGTCCGTAGTGTCGAACCCAAACATGCCCAGGTGTCTGTCCATCTGTCGTTGGCGGATGCCGGAAAAAAGTGGGTCAAACGCCTAGTAAGGTGAAAATCTGGAAAAAGAGGGGGGGTGGCCATGTTCGGGGGGCGGGCAAATTGTGTTGTGTTAGGAATACCAGTGGGATTCTCTGATTGCTGAACTCGTCCTCCCTCTCACAAGCGTTACGAAACACGCACCAGGGTTCGATCTGTTCTGTGGCTTGGATCCGAGGTTAAGTGTTTTCTCGGAGTTATTGCACTCAGAATTTTACCCAAAAGACTGTTATTTTTTAAAAAAATGGAAAACCAAGCAAAGGCAGATATCAGCCCCGCCTGAGTGCTGTGGAACAATGAGGTTTGTTTTCACTGGAGCTTCTCTCTCAGTTAGTCACTGGAGCTGTGAGAGACAGCTTTGGCAGTCCGCGCTATCAGCAGACGATCGGGGTTTGCGTTTGTTAGAGAAATATTTGTGCTCCGAAGATGGCTCTATCACCTTGCCGGGCGGGGGCTTCCATAGCTAGCACTGTAAACAGATCATTTTCTGTCTCCCCTGATTATCAGATTGGAGATATCTCTGCTGTCAAAATAATTTTATTTTCTCTTAGCTGTCTGCACGGGACACTAAACTGGCTACTTGATTTGAAACAGGAAGGAAAGGTTTCCTTTACAGAAGTCAGTCCTGTTGTGCTTTGGATTTTGCGCTGCAGTTCGCCTGGGCTAGAAGATTTCCATCTGTGCTTTGACAAAATTAATTGGAACAAGTGCCTTCAAAATGGGAAAAAATGGCAATTATTTATGATTAACTGGCTTTGAAAATTACCACATCGCTCTTTCCTTCCTGTAGAAACGTTCAGATTAATTAAAACGCATACTGTTTATGGAACAAATTGGGAATCATAATTTCCTGTACCAGATGAGCAAATTAGTTCAACACTAAGGGGAAAAGAGTGAAAAGAATCTTTTTATCATGGTGATGTTTTTATTTACATCTCAACATATAGATTCTCGGAATGTAACTGTGTTGTGTCACAAATGCAGAATTCACAGGGCCAAGAATTCACAGGGCCAAGAATTCACATGTAGCCAGATACAATCCAGACCGTTGCAGCATGTAATATTGTTGCCTTCACAGTTGACCATTAAGCAAGAAGCAGATTGTGCTTTGCATCTCGGTAATACGTGTGTTTCCAGATCGGGTCTCTTTAGACGAATCCGCTGTCAGTGTGAATCTACTTTCTACCGGCCCTCAGAAATCAGAGCCATAGAGGAGTGACTCATGAGGCAAATCTATTCAAGTGTATAAACCCCTTTGGCAGTCACTCTGAAATGGAGTCTTTAGATGATAAATTCTTCTTCCAAATGCTTTGAGTAAAGCAGTTACGGGGGGTATTAATATGCAGTGAAGCTTTGTACCTTTGGCGAATGAATTGATCAGTCTTTGCCGCATGTGTCACCCACAATGCTCTCTGCTACCCTACGTGGGCATATTGTATGACATGGATATCCACTGGAATGTTCCTTAGGATTGATGGTTGACAGGCTGTTCCCATCCATCTGCCAGTGACTTTATGATTTTTTGGAATTTGGACCTTCACCGTTGACACATAGCTGAATCATGTAACATTGTTAAAGACAAGAAATCTGTGTGTGGGCATGTGTCCTCCATGGATGTGACCTCTGGGTGCCCTTGGAGAAGAGAGCTTGTGTATGACACACATGAAGAAGGATGGTGTCCCTCTGTGGTCACTTGTGTGACTCATGACAGCGTTCCCATGCCTACATAGGAACCTACTTACTGTAGGCAAAGTGAAAGCAGTAAATAAACCCAAACTACAAAGTGTCAGCTTACACAGCCCTTGCCAGGTCTTTAGGGAAGAAGATTATTAAAGACAGTTTTGTAGAAAATCAGTTCCATGAGGAGGGATGCTGATTATTCCAGGAATGTCTGGTTTCTATAAATCGATTGATTGTCTGGTAGAAGAATGTGTGCCACAGTGTTCTGGGGTTCATAGGATGCATCTGTGTATGTGATTTTAGTGATAACCAGCAGGCCAGTGTGATTCCCAAACCGAATGACTTATTAAATCCAAGTCTAGACCCCGAGCCTAACTGGAGCCTAGTCCTGAACAGAAATGACACCTCAGCCCAAACTTCAGCACAAAGTCAAACACGAGCCTGAACCCAGATTCAAACACGAGCCTGAACCCAAAGTTAAACACGAGCCTGAACCCAAAGTTAAACACGAGCATGAATGTGATACATAAAATTCTGTTATTTCTGTATTTGGCTTAGGTTTTAAAAAGGTGCTCTTATCTTGGGGAGAAGCAGGGGGTGTTCTGGAGTGACACAGGCGTATCTCAGTTTGACCTGTAGCCAAAGTGAAAATAAAACAGTAGATCTGAGAAGTGGTGGCGTTTTTCCGGGTTCCCCAGCATCTGGGAGCTTCCTGTGAGTCAACAGTTTATTTCTGATTAAATGTTTTATTATTATTATTATTATTATTTTACATTATATCTTACACATTTAATATCATTACAATATATGGATGAGTTTTGTACAGTCTGAGCACATCCCAGTAACATATTTTCCTAACCAATTCAGTGTGATTCCAAAAGGATTTGAAATAGTTTTTAGCACATTTGTAATATCAAGTTAATTTGCTTTTTCAAACATCAGTTTAATTAGTTTTGAAATATTTATACGGCTTAGGCACACACTAAAAGACAACGGCGTGTCTGATCTCCAAAGGATATGAAACAGTCGCTATTCAGAGATTTTGAATATGTAATTCAGCAAATGTTAATGGCTTAAATGGCATTAATGTGGCCAGAATTCTACTTCATTTCTACCTGTTAGGTAATCATGTACGCAAAAGGTTGCTTCAGATAGAAAAGTGAGTTATATTTTTGCACACATTCAGATGCATATTGCATAATATAAATGTAATGAATATTCCCACCTTTAAATACAGCATAAATTGGGTTTGTCTGATTAATAACTAAAAGCTAAATGTGATTAATTGATTTCGATCCTTTTAAACATTTGGGTAGCTGAAAACTCAGTGGAGCAGATTGCGTTATGAATCTTTGGTCCACGGCCGGCCGGTTTCCTTCCAGAAACTCAGCCATTATCAATTGTGTAAAGGTTTGCTGTTACTTCTCACCTGTCTGGCATATACCTCAAGTGAATATCATATCATATTAATTACCCTTTTAATAATATATTGTGCATGAATTTGGTAATATGCTGCAATTATATTGAATAAAATGGCAAAATATATTAAACAAATTTATTTTTAAATAAATTTAAAAATAAAGTTATTTTAGTTTGTTGATGTGACACCTCTTGGAAAGTGAGTTCCTGTCCAGATATAGTGGACAGCAGTGGATATTTTTAAGTTGGAAGGTAGCTGCTATAGCACGAAACACGATCTCCCTCATCAGTTCAGAGAAGACTTCACTGCTAGCAGCATTATGAATCAGCAGAAATGATTGCTTCCCTTACAGATGTAAAGCAGCAGGGTCAATGTCCTCAGCACTGTGTCCGTCACAGACATAGACCACTGGTCAATGTCCTCAACACTGTGTCCTTCACAGACATAGACCGCTGGTCAATGTCCTCAGCACTGTGTCCGTCACAGACATAGACCGCTGGTCAGTGTCCTCAGCACTGTGTCCGTCACAGACATAGACCACTGGTCAATGTCCTCAGCACTGTGTCCGTCACAGACATAGACCGCTGGTCAATGTCCTCAGCACTGTGTCCTTCACAGACCTAGACCGCATTGTCTTTCGTATTGATAAAACAATCCCCTCAATCCCCTTTCTTATTTGTTGATTTCGATAACTGAAGCACCATAATCTTCCTGATGATGAAGCTGTTGAAACCTGACTGTGATTCATGCAGCGCATCAGTCTTTGATTTTTGAATAGAAGATTTCACAGCCTTTTCGCCATGGTGAAACATCTTGATCTTGCATTCGGATGCAGAACGTGTTAATAGAATGTGGTATTTTTGTCTTGTTAAGAAGTTGATGTTTGATGTTGGAAACGTACCAGTGCTAGTGTGTGTGCGCATGTACACAAACACACGTCAACACAGCTCAAAAATGAATAATACATCCACATATTCATCTATCAGTTTTCATATAATTTAGTTACGGTAAAACCTAGATTATCTATCGATAATTGTCATAGATGGATACAAATGTTCCTTATCAATGTTAGATGCAAAGATAAATGCAAGGAAGCAACGCAATACAACACAGCTTCTCAAGCTCTTATCCCTGCTTTTGCATTTTGATGTCCAGTATAATATAGTAATTATCTATTATAATATATTTTCCCAAGCCTCTTGCACACTGCAGTTTTACATGGCTGGAGTCCGCCCCAGAAAGCATTGGAAACTACTCATACAAGATGCTAGTACATCACCAGGCATATGCTGACATACAGCTGACAATTTACCCAACCGCACGTTTTTGGGCTGTGGCCAGAAGGCGAAGCATCCAGGACAAAGCCCACACTTCATACACTGATAGCTGGGAGCGGCACCAGAACCCACAACCCTAAAAGTGTGAGGCCACAGTTCTACTTATTAAGTGGCCAAACCACTGACCAAAATATCAAATTACTTCACCACCATTAACAACTGTAAAATCTCCCTTATGTAGATATCCTGTAACGCACTGTTTTAGTGAAACTTATGACTAGGGACTTAAACGATAAAACACGTTAATCCTTTGCCAGAAAATGTTCGATTCAACAACGTTAAACGTGACATGAGCGCAACGAATGAAACTTAGATGGAAATAATCAGAACCAAAGATTAAACATGTTCCAAGACATGTGTATGGAGTATAGGCATTACAAACATCAAACTGTTAATGGTAACACTGGGATGACTGGTGTAGAGGCTAAATATCGGCCTGTATAAATGATGAGGCGCTAATGCTAACATGGTCACTCCATTATTGAGTAGCTGCTGATCATCACTCATAGCTGGAGCTCAGGCTTGCAAATAAGCGTCGTGGAATTACAAGTTGTGGCTCTTTTGTGCATCGTCAGTATTGTTCGTTTTCTTGTAATTTTTCCAGTTTAGCATTACGTCACAGGTACTAAAAAGGCACTGAGAAATGGTAGAGGGCTCATTTGGTGGTTATTTTAAGGAGGGCATAGTCCTGTTGCGGTGGAGTGCTTAAAAGACATGAACTTGTGACCTGAACTCAATCCCCAGTAATAGCCTCGCTGACCCAGACTGACATACAGCGCTCCATCCTTTTTGCATAAGTTCTTAAACTTTCCAGGGTCATGGTGAGGCTGTCGTAGGAGACGCAGAGCCAGAGGCTGAAGATCCTGGAGAGGATGCCAGTTCATCACAGGGCACACACACACTGTGGGAAATTTAGTGACACCAATTTGCCTTGTGGCATGGTTTTAACTGTCAGGGAAAACTGGTTTAACTGGAGGAAACGGGGATGTATAGCCCTCCAGTGCTTCGCAGTCAGTCACTGTGCCCACTGACTTACTCCACTAAAAATAACCAACTGTGCAAAGGGGTGAAGACTTCCCCAGATGAAGGACATGCTATATTTTCCTAATGATTTCTGTAGTGTGGAGGTCAACCGGTGACCTTCACATCTGGTCTCTTCTGCCCTTGACCATTCCTCAGATCTTTGCTGTCTCAGAGACTCTGGCAAGTTCAGGCCTCACAGGTGAAGCACGTTAGGAGAAGCTTCACTTAGGATTCACTGATCGGAGTCCTGCTCTTACAAGTGTTATTCGACGTGGACGTTCGAATCCTTCCGTCGTTAGCGTCGGAATGGGAGCCGTGTATGCAGAATTTACTGCCTCAATCTGCAACAATCTTTCGTTTTTAAAAAATATGGCTGGCAGGTGTTTTGGCCACGGGATAGCTAGCTAGGTACTGAGCTAAAACATATCGTCTGTTTCTGTTCTCACTGCTACTGAGCTTTCTTTACACGGTAGGTAAACAGGACAAGAAAAATAAGCTGGTGGAGCCTGCCTACACACTATGGAAGTCTGTTCATCCGTTTTCGCACTAAGTGGTTCTTGCAGCTGAACTTAATAGATACATCAGGAGTTATAAATCGTACCACTGCCACAACCAAGGATACTCTTAATTATCTGTAAATGCATACAGAAGGTAAGCAGTGAGTCAGTTCTGTACGGCCTTACAGATGGCACTGTGGCAGTTTTCCTTGGAGACGGGGATATTTTTCTTGTCTTCCAGGCAACCTAGAGGTAATGGAGTCTGGCTTGCTGCATTTGTCAGCCCTCACACTTTCCCCCAGTGTGTCCCCAGTCCTGCCTTTGACAGAGAGCCCCTATCCATTTTGTTAGCCGTTCAGACTCCCAGCATTCTCTGCTTCTGGAAGTTTCTGTGACTATATACCAGGGCTGCACAATTCTGGGTAAAATATTGAACCACCAGCTTTTTCACTCAGAATTAAAATAGTGATTTTCTTGAGGTGTATATTTCTCTCTTTATTACATACATTTTTTTGCAGCAAACAATATGTAGTGATGCATGATTCATCTGTTAACATAATGGTATCACTTGATATTTGTTAAATATCAAGATATCGGCATCAGTCTGATATGTCAGTCTTGGCCAATATTTGTAGCCGATATTTACATTTTATCAATATTCAAAGTTAACCGCACCATAGCTAAAGAGACAACTGAAATAATGAAGAAGATTGCATTGGACGTTCATCCGTTTTTTTGCGTGGGTGATGAAGGGCTGCATTGCATTAATCATCACTTAAATAAGAGGGTCTCAAAGTACCGGCCGGTGACATGTTTATGATTCATAATTAAATCTCGCCTGCAGATCGATCATTCGTTTTCCACCGAATAAAAAATGATGTAACGTCATTCCACTAATCTGCGGTGGCGATCTTGGCAACTTTCACGACTCGCAACCCCCACCCATAATGGTGGCGATGATATTAGATAAAAAATATATGAGTATCAGTCAAAATTTGCGCATCATGCAACACTAACAGTGTGATTGTTATTGAAATGAGACTCACATCAACTTCGCAGAGCAGAAAGAGCATCCTCCTGATATTTAACAAACAGCTCATTCAGATATGACAAATGCTGAAACCTCTTCTGCTTTGTATTATACCACTTGTTTTTCTGCTTCCTTTTCCCTTTACGTGGTGTAAAGCAGTCCTGTCATCTGTTGGTACAGCTTAGGGAGAAAAGGGGGAGTGCTTGGTCTCATGCAACAGATCTCTCAGCTACTGCAAAGACGGCAGAATCAGTGTCATGTAAGAATGAGATGGCACAGGGGTGTGAATGGAGATTCAGCCCTAGAATGAGATGGCATAGGGGTGTGAATGGAGATTCAGCCCTAGAATGAGATGACATAGGGGTGTGAATGGAGATTCAGCCCTAGAATGAGATGGCATAGGGGTGTGAATCGAGATTCAGCCCTACAATGAGATGGCATAGGGGTGTGAACGAGATTCAGCCCTAGAATGAGATGGCATAGGGGTGTGAATCGAGATTCAGCCCTAGAATGAGATGGCATAGGGGTGTGACCTGAGATTCAGCCCTAGAATGAGATGGCATAGGGGTGTGAATCAAGATTCAGCCCTAGAATGAGATGGCATAGGGGTGTGAATCAAGATTCAGCCCTAGAACGAGATGGCATTGGGGTGTGAATTGAGATTCAGCCCTACAATGAGATGGCATAGGGGTGTGACCTGAGATTCAGCCCTAGAATGAGATGGCATAGGGGTGTGACCTGAGATTCAGCCCTAGAATGAGATGGCATTGGGGTGTGAATTGAGATTCAGCCCTAGAATGAGATGGCATTGGGGTGTGAATTGAGAATATGATTTATCCTAAGCTCACCTTAAACCTGTAGCTTTCCAGAAAATGTGGTTTCAATTGCTTTTTCTTACTCACTGCTTGCCAGCACCTTAAACTGACACCCCTGTCGGAATTGATCTAGGTGCTCCAACAAGCAGCTCCGTCAGCCTGCAGCACGTTTTAGCAGAAAGTGGAGTAAATTATGTCTTTTTATGGGACTGCGAAGAGACTGAATAAGCAATGTGCTCCAGTACAACTTTGACATTTTTCTTAATGGATAAGGGGGGATTGAAACCCAAACGGAAGTAAAACTAACATTATGTTTTTTGTTATGGGATATGCATGTGGTTCTGTTCTCTACGTAGAACTAAGCTTTTTATATCTACTAATTAGAATTTGTTTACAAGCTTACACATGGCTGCATGCTGCTCGAAGCAACTCTTCAAAACCCCACCTGAGAGTTTCATCTCAAAATGTCCAATTAGCGGCCCGCTGTCCAGGAACTGACATAATCTAGGCAGAAGATCCTGGAGGGACTCTCTCAAACGACATTCTGCTTGCCATTCTGCGAGTGCCTACAAGGTGTGCAAACGAAGCAGGAATTCAGCGCATTAGAAAGACGAACCTTGGGCTGAGGTGGGGAACAGATTGTGCTGGACTTCGTGCGCGGTGTGAAGTGGCATGCAGGCTTTTGCTCGCATTCTGGTGTCGCTGCACAGCTTATCGAGTGCTGAGCTAATACCCAGGCATAAGCACTGATGGTCCGGGGTGCATGTGTCTCTAACAAGTTTCTGCCTCGGTGCTAAAAACATAGCTTTAACCACTGTACAAATGTGCAAAATGAAAAGATATCAAATATATTCTTATCATTAGAAAACAGCCTAAAATTAAGATAAGATTAAGATATTGGCCTGTGTAATACTCTGTCGATCCCACCATCAAAGCGAATTTTTATCCTAGTCAGGGTTGTGGACTGTTTTATGAGTGTTTTTCAAATTAATTTGGTTATGTGAAATTAACCATGAAAAGCTTATAAATGTTGCTGTGGTAATATAGCTTTTGGCGAAATAGCTTTTTATAAATAATCTTGTAATAACCCTGCAAGTCTGTGATGTTAGACCAAACTCAAACCTACACGTGCTAATTATTAGTTTATTTATTGGTTTCAGCTGGTTGTTCTCGCTTAATTAGTCCAAGTGTTCATATATGTCTTGCTTTGCGGGGGCGGATCGGGAACAGAGGAGCAAAAGTCCGGGGAGTCGGGGAAACGAGGACTTTATTTGGGGAGAATACATCCACTAACACAGAATCCACGAAGGAGAGACGTCAGACGTTAATGACCGGACTGGGGAGACATACTTTAACGCGGACTTAAATACACAGGACTAATTAACAACAACGAGAAACAGCTGGTAACACGGGGATTCCACACGAGGTAGCGAGGGGGCGTAGCACACGGGAGGATCGGACGAGCAGGGCATGACAGTATAACGATATGATGAACTAGAAAAATGATGCTTGAAGTTGAAATGCAGTATAATTAGCCATACTTTGTAACTCTCTAAGAAATCGTCGAAATGATGATATGGAATGAGTTGTGAGTTATTGATTTGAAAGATTACATGCATGTGCTGTTTGAAGCGGTATTTGAAGCGCTTTGCCCCATCTTGGGTAAGAGTGCCCCCATTTGCCACCCCACAGGTGTGTGGTGCTGCCGCTCCTGGCTCTGGATCCTCCCTCACAGCCTGTCTTCATCCTGGTGGACTCAGTGGATGAAGGCAGCCCACTAGGCGAGGTGGACCAGCACTCTGCCACAGGGTCCCCCTACACCATCGCTGAGCTCCTGGGTACCCTTCATCAGCTGCTCCCTCCCTGGCTCCTACTAGTTTGCTCTGCCCGGCGCCAAAACAGAGCCGTAACCAAGCTGTTCACGGGTAAGACCCCGTCTTATGCCACGCCCCTTAATGCTCATTCCTCACAGCTTTCCCTAAATGCTCTCTTAACTTCCTCCTGCCCACATCTAGCTCCTGTCCTTCTCTGTCCAGTGTTGGTCATGGTCCCATCCACATGTCCTGGTCCTGTCCACCCCTGTCCAGTGTTGGTCACGGTCCCTTCCACATATCCTGCTCCTGTCCACCCCTGTCCAGTGTATGCGATGATCCCTTCCACATATCCAGCTCCTGTCCTTCTCTGTCCAGTGTTGGTCATGGTCCCTTCCACATATCCTGCTCCTGTCCACCCCTGTCCAGTGTATGCCATGACCCCTTCCACATATCCTGGTCCTTTCCACCCCTGTCCAGTGTTGGTCATGGTCCCTTCCACATATCCTGGTCCTGTCCACCCCTGTCCAGTGTTGGTCCTTGTCCCTTCCACATATCCTGCTCCTGTCCACCCCTGCCCAGGGTATGCCATGATCCCTTCCACATATCCTGCTCCTGTCCACCCCTGTCCAGTGTATGCCATGATCCCTTCCACATATCCTGGCCCTGTCCACCCCTGTCCAGTGTTGGTCATAGTCCCTTCCACATATCCTGCTCCTGTCCACCCCTGTCCAGTGTATGCCATGATCTCTTCCACATATCCTGGTCCAGTCCACCCCTGTCCAGTGTTGGTCATTGTCCTTTCCACATATCCTGCTCCTGTCCACCCCTGTCCAGTGTATGCCATGATCCCTTCCACATATCCTGGTCCTGTCCACCCCTGTCCAGTGTTGGTCATGGTCCCTTCCACATATCCCGGTCCTGTCCACCCCTGTCCAGTGTTGGTCATGGTCCCTTCCACATATCCTGCTCCTGTCCACCCCTGTCCGGTGTATGCCATGATCCCTTCCACATATCCTGGTCCTGTCCACCCCGTCCAGTGTATGCCATGATCCCTTCCACATATCCTGCTGCTGTCCACCCCTGTCGAGTGTATGCCATGATCCCTTCCATATATCCTGGTCCTGTCCACCCCTGTCCAGTGTTGGTCATGGTCCCTTCCACATATCCTGCTCCTGTCCACCCCTGTCCAGTGTATGCCATGCTCCCTTCCACATATCCTGGTCCTGTCCACCCCTGTCCAGTGTAAGCCATGATCCCTTCCACATATCCTGCTCCTGTCCACCCGTGTCCAGTGTATGCCATGATCCCTTCCACATATCCTGGCCCTGTCCACCCCTGTCCAGTGTTGGTCATGGTCCCTTCCACATATCCTGCTCCTGTCCACCCCTGTCCAGTGTTGGTCATGGTCCCTTCCACATATCCTGCTCCTGTCCACCCCTGTCCAGTGTATG
>JAODKC010000053.1:5411545-5434333 GCA_026777985.1 Mormyrops attenuatus | reverse complement strand
AAGACAGGGGTGTCTTTACTTCCTTTCAGAAAGCACACTTCTAAGACAGGGGTGTCTTTACTTCCTTTCAGAAAGCATGTGAATACCACTGGCATCCTCCAGCCACCAGTCGCCGACAAAATGACACCTTTAAATTTCACAACGTTACCTTTGAATCGGAGGAAGGTGGTCACAGAGTAGGTGGTGCAATTGAAGGCAATGTCGTTAAGTGGAATTAATTGAATAATTCATCACTTTGGCAGGGCTAATAATTAGGCTGCGTTGCACAAAAGGCAGGCCTCCGCAGAGACGGTAAGGAGAGTGAAATGCCTTTGTACGATGAGTGAGCGTATGTAGGATGTAGATTGACTCCTCTGGGGCCAATTTCACACTAAGCTCTTAGACCGCCAGGATGTACAATAAAAAAAAATATTCAAGAACGTGTCTCCACAGTGTGTCTCTTTAAAGCTGTCAGTGTATGATAAAATGAATCAACCCCATCTCCTACTTGGGCACCGGTAGCATCAGGCACATCTTCAGACAGCTCTCTGCGGTTAGGACCTCCCACTGAGGCCAGGACCTGGACAGATTACCATATAAATGGAACTGTGGAACAAGAGTTTAATCTTTCTCCGCCATCCCCTATTCTCATGTCGAGTGACAGGGTCTGAATGACTCTCAGGAGGTAACAGGCGGAGTGTCGATGTGGGGCAGGTTCCACTTTCAAACTGAAGACGTTTTGGTCTCTTCGGTTGTGTATAACGAGTAAAACCAGTCCAGCAGAACATTTCTGCCTCCTTACAGAGGAGACTCGGTCACTTGTGTAACACTGGAATCCGCAGGGTGATTACCTATGTGTTTGATCACCTGCCCATCAGCTTGTACTCTCACTGCTTCCCTTTGCACGTTAGTGATCTCTGTCTGCAACATCAAAAGGCACAGAAACATGCACTGAGCAAGCAGAATGTCTTGTATACTGCACTGCTGCTTCTGCATAACAGCGAGCAGGTTGGTCTGCCATTTTATAGAGCTCTCCTTTAATTGACACATAAGGAAGTCCTTCACTGACCTTCTCCTTATAAGGGGATGTAGATCTCTAGGAGTCTCGTTTGAGGAAGATTTACGCCCTGAGCCATAAATGCCAGTTCAGAATCATAAGTGTATACAGACAGTACATTGATATTGATTATGATTATATTCAATATATAGTGTAGGGGACGCTATTCACAGAAATAATCCAGTACAGACAGTTCAGGTCCACAAAGGTCCAGAAACGAATCAATTACTTTTGTGACTAACCCAACACTGTCAATATATATGAACATGTACAGGGGACCATATCATCAGTGTGCGAAATATGGGGGGTTCTGGGGGGGTCCGACACCCCACATGAGACCACCTGCAAAATTTTAAGGGGGTCTCAAGATCGGTATTGTGCAACAATATGGAGATGGGGACCCCCCCGAATATTGACTGGTATTTCGCACACTGCATACAATGAATATGAATATGACGTAAAGAGCTAGGTTAAAGATATTTTATAAGAGAAAAGGAAAAATACCATGTGACCTAAACTGGACCATGTAAATCATTCCTTTGGAAATTTTCGCTCCAATTACTACATCGCTTGCAAAGAATGTGTGCATCTATTGTGGTGCTTTTCTGAATCTCCTTGGTGATTTATGATGCTGCTGAGATTGTGCTTAAACACACCGTTTGGGCCGTGCTCAGTTTTAAGGCAGCAACATTGATTTTTTTCTTATTGTTTTTAATTAGCGATCTATAGCACATTAACCACGCGGGATTCAGAATTCCGCCAGGGAATGTCGTTCCAGCAGCAAACGTGTCGGCACAAGTTATCAACACCCATCCGAAAGCCAAGAGCTGTCCAGTACACAAAGCTCTGCTTGTCAGTAATTAGTACTGTACACAACAGCTGAAACTGCAAAGCAACACTGACCATCAACACAGCATCAATTCGGAACCCATTGAACTGATGTAGACTTCAGGGTACGTCATTTAGCTCATTTAAATTCAGAGTGAACTAGTCACATAGCAAACTGTTTACATAGTTGTACATAGAAGTATATAGGAAACAGAATAAATATCTTCTCTCTTTATAATGTAGTTTATTTGACATTTATTCAATCTTTAATTTTGTTTTATTTGATTTTTGTTTGTGATATGTTACCTTTTTTCATTTTGATATATAGTGTTCATCTTGTCTACTTGTGTCTCTGTCTATCTGCCCAGTTGTAGCAGAAGCAATTTCCCTCCGGAAATACTGATTCTGTTTATCAACGGTGAAAAGAAAGGAAATGTTAAAGCAAGAAGTAAAAACTAAAAAACTATGTTACATATAATACTGGTGCATCCATCCATTTATTTTTCAAAAAATCGCTTATCCAAAGCAGAGTGGTGCTGAGCCCGTCAGCGCCGGATAAAAGGAACCACCTCTATCTTCTGCTTGGCACCAGTGGTATCAGGCACATCTTCAGACAGCTCTCTGTGGCCAGGAGAGAGGCAGAGGGTGATCTGGATAGAGGAATACTACTCGCCTGCGTGCACACTGAGAGCATACACACAAACACAGACACAGACACACACACACACACACACAGACACACACACACACAGACACACACAGACACACACACACACACACTGCTTCAAACTTGTTCCAGTGTACTACCCACTGGCTCTTTGTGCCAGACACATGTATCTACCAGTCTATGTCCGACACCTTTATGTCTTCAGTGGACAATCAGACACCTCACCATTCTGTAGGGTTTCTTAGGGCACGAGGCTCTGGGAGACTCTGAACTGGGTGCCAGTCAGTATACAGTATCCTGTAGGGCACGAGGCTCGGGGAGACTCTGAAATGGGTGCCAGTCCATTACGAGGTGCATTTAGAAATCCCAGTTAGCCTACCTGCATTGCTTGGACTGCAGCAGGGAACCAGAACAACAGAACACACACACACACACCCACACACACACACCCAGACACACACAGACACACGGAGGTGGGATTCAAACCCCAAGCCCTTGCAGTGCTACCCACTGTGTCACCCCCAAATATATTAGCTACATTTTATTTCATAATGCATATTTTGACAAGCCAATTACCATAAAGCTCAGTACAGTGCACTTTCCAGATGAAATTAAACACAGAATAACGAGTCTGCTTGTCCTATATATATATTCTTAGCACAGTCTCTTGGTATTATTTATAATTTTGGTCTTGTTTACAGCTATTGAACCTCTAGGGTATAGGGGCATAATTTGTGACTGGAGACATCAGCTTCTCGGACACCAACTGACTCATTAATGTGCTGCTTGAAGACGATGCCCACTGCAGAATGGGTGTGTATTAGTCTATGCGAGTGGTAAAGAGATAGCCTAGTAATGATCTGGGTCTCATCACATATTCCCCTTCATTTGCTTCCTGGGCCTGCAGTCACGCCTTAGCCTGTCTCTGTCTGCCAAAACCGTCTACGGCTTGCCGTTCCTGTCATACCTGCAGGTCTCCAAGCTGAACCCAATCACCCCTATTATCTAATAAGCCATAGGTGGTTCCCCTAAGGTGCAGAAACAATTGTAAGAGTTAGAGGCTATTTAGGCCTGCAGAGAAGTCAGTGCTATCAAAAAAGCACTAGGGGGGAATGCAAGACTATTATCTACAACTAGTATTAGCCCCGATATTTTAAGGCGTTAATCAATAGGTAGCCAAGCTGTAAAGACACGAAACACTGGAAATCCACGTAACTGTATCCGTCTCTGCATTACATAATAAAGGGCTGATCAGTATTAGCTCTCTCTGCTCCCGCATTAATCAACATCGTTCTAAAATTAGGTGTTCATTTTCCACTGTAAATGATCCATACTAATAATTTTAACATTCATTAATTCCAAAGCACAGCTGTTGTGAGAGCGTGAGAAATACCCCGCGGTCGCTTAAATCCACTGCAAAGAAATGCTTAGGGATATATTCACTCGCGCCTACCGATAAAATTGGAATTTTTGGCTAGTAATTGTATATGATAGGGTGCACTGTTTTTTCAGCTCTTTACATAAAGCGCCCTCAACTTTGGTGAGGAGAGCTTTGGGACTAAAGGAACCATTTCATTGACCTCTGTGAGAAAGTATTGTATAAAAATAAAAGTCCCAGTTGAACCAGGACAGCAGAAGAGTATCAGACTGCTATGGAATGTGTGGGAGAAGCGTAGGCTGAGGTGACACTAGCTGACCTGGACGGTGACCTTTGTCCATGTCACTCGGAGTTATCTGTCAGCTGGAATGCTTCTCCGCTCTCTGGCTTCCTCCTTGATTCTTTTATACGCGGCACCTCCAAACAGCTGTTCTATGCCACCTGGGTCTCTGGGGGATGACAAACATCTGTTTGACACGTTAGTTGCTGATAAGCCAGGACGCTCTGCTTATTTCTCAGTATATTCCTTGTGTCTTCATTAAGTTCATGAATGTTATTCTCCATTATGCACAATATCAAACGTCGGCTGCACAATATGCCGCTGAAATAGCCGAGCACCTCCAGTAGCAGACTCATCCAGCTCCTCTGGAACAAGGACCGCTTCCAGAAATCACTCCTAGCAGCCACCACTGCACAACAGTTCACGTCATTATCAGGCAAACTATGAATGTATGTACCCTGCCCTTTACTTGCTGAATGTCTTATTTGTTTGTTTATTTTTAAACATGCCTGTTGTCATGTATATTTTGTGATGTATGTTATATCGTGTTGCATATTTTTGTTAATTGCTACTGTAACAAGATAATTTCCCTCTAAGAGATTAATACTCTCTCTCTCTCTCTCTCTCTCTCGTCATTGTTATCATGATTATTCTCATTACCCAGATATGTAAAATAATGGCCACAAAGTATTTTGTTTTATTTTTTTTTAATAACTTGCTAGTTAGTTTCCAGAATCTTCTGGGACTGCTCTGCGTTATTCATCATTTGTACTGGTGGAGCTGTTTGTACAGCACTGCAGAATAGCTTGGCTGTCCAGAACACCAAAAATCAGTGTAAAGCAGTTCAATATTTTGCATGAATTAGCATATCCATAAATAAAGGACATTACCACTGCTAATCTAAAAATATGAATCTTGTGTTGGGGGATCCTCTAGGAAATTCCATTTTAACACACCAGAGTGTTGCTTAAAGATCTGTTAAAAGTCAAGCTTTTTTATTGTCTGCCGGATTCTATCCCCAGCTGTCATTGTAATCCAACAGTCTTTTGTTATTTAGAATACTATGACTGCATTAAGAAGAGGTGAGGTGAAGTGGCCTACATTTAACGTTTTTCTTTTGAAATAAGATAATGGGACAAAATTATGAAGTTTACAAATCTGTTCCAGTCTGTCCTTTCTGGCACAAAGTCTTTAAATGACACTGTAATCTCAGGCGGCCGTCTTTGCTAGTCCAAGATGACTTGAAGCACACATGTCACAGAGTCTGTGAACTCTGAAGATTTAATAAGTCTGCTGCCATAAGTAAGTGCTGGGATAAACACCCAAAGAACTGCGTTCTTGGCAGATACATCTTAGAAAGCAAATTGATGAACAGGCTACTGCAAAAACATTTTTCAATAAGAGAAGATGAAGGCTATTATTACTATCATCTAGTTTAAATAGGCATATTCACTAACTAAGTGTCTACATAGTTATTGTTTTACTTCTCATTATTTATGAAATAACTTATGGGCCTATAAACATGCAAAATACCTATAAAACCTAAAAATACCTAAAAACGTGACATGCGACACATCTATAAAACTAAATTACGTGTGTTTCAGCCCTAAGCCTAACCCTAAGCCTAACCCTAAGCCTAACCGCTGGAATTAACCATTTGCCAAAAAGAAAAAAAATAAAGTTCTCATTTTGTTTGTCCAGCTGGGTGACGGCACCTACATAGGACCTGGGCTCAGGGCTGGCCTCCGCCTTTAACATGCTCATTCTGTTAGCGTTCTGTTAGCATTCTGTCAGCATTCTGTTAGCGTTGTGTTTGTGTTCTGTTAGCGTTCTGTCAGCATTCTTTCAGTGTTCTGTCAGTGTTCTGTTAGTATTTCTACCTGCTAAACACAGCTAAGATAAAATTGGCTGAGATAAAAGCCAGAAAATCAATACTCGCTTGTTTGAAATACTTGTTACTATTCTGACATGGAAAATAAAAGACAGGTAAGCAAAAAGGGAAGAATATAAAATTTTAAGCCTCAAATAAATACGATGTGACATAATTTTGAATCGTAATGGTTTCTTCAGCTGTCGGGGGCGTACCTAATTATTGCATTTTTTCCTGATTACTCATGCATTGTTAAAGCCCATATAGGCAGTGTTCTCAGTGGATGAATCTTGGCCGTATTCTTCTTGCAATACATTTAAATAGCGCTGACTCTTCACTACATGCATCCTGCAAACCCCTTGACACAATGTTTCATCTACAAGCACAAACTCACATCTTGTTTTCAATAACCGAAAGGCAGAGCATGCAGAAATTGATGGCTGAATTCACCTCTGATCAGAAAAACACTCTCAAAGTAGAGTGCTATACTCTAGACATCTGTCGGCACAATACTATGAATGGAATGAGATTAAACTAAATTGAAATGTGACTCCCCAGGTACAAAGCATTACATATAAGGAAGGATTGGTTTCAAATTGCTTAGGGATGTGTAATTACATCCATGCAGGCTTTATTTTTTACATACAGCTGCCTCCAGAGAGGCCTCAATGCTTGAGAAAAGTGATGGAAGAGGGAGAGGACAAGGTCATGGTAGATGTAGAGTCATGGGACTGGTGCAAAGTCTCGAATTAACATTTGGTCTCACTAGTAAACCATGTAGTCACAGGCTGAATCTGATGGAGGGCTGTCAACATATGAACCCCAGTCTTCGTTGCTTCACTGTAGCTTCCGTGGTGTCTTGAAATAGGAATGTGTACAGTAACTTGAGTCACTACTGCAATGCAATATGTCATACAATATTGCTAGCATTTTCAATAAATAATCCTTATGGTAACTTTCATCGCATGGTTCTAAAAACATTCTGTGGATTTGTGGAGCCTTGCAGAGAAGACCTCGAGGCAATGTCTCCACACCGAGGTTTAGGAGACAGTCATAGTAGGTATTTCACTGGCAAACACTGGCAATAAAGATGGGGTTAGAAAACGGTGTGTTTTTCAGTGTTCAAAGACCTCAGATGGAATTCTAAGGAACGCCAATATGTGAGAGATCTTGAAAAGGTAGCATTGAGGCAGTAAAATGATCCCTTTAGAGTAATCTGTCAATAACACTGAACTGTTCTGTGTCGTACTTTAGCTTTCACTGGCTGTTCTGAACAGTGGTGCTTTGATTTTAAGATTCTGCATGAGCTTGACCAGGGACGATGTCACCATGAGCGCTACCCTCACCATTCATAGGTCCCTCCATCACTGAGTTTCCATTTTACCAAATCAAACTGCCTTAGCTCTTGTTTTCCAGGATACTGTAAGTTCAGTATTCTCATTACACTTCAAACAAGACATCTAAATAAGTCTCACAGTAGCAGACGATCTACATGTTCATGTATAATCTGGGATTTTTTCTGATTTTACCATCCGACAGTTATTAACTTCTCTTTGCAACACAGTTCTCACTAGGTTCCCTATAGCTAAGGATCAGACTTTGAAGATGGTTCCTGCTTGCACGCCTCACCTCCTCGCCCAATCAAGCTCAAAAGGGTGTTCTCGGCCGTTATCTATTAGCTAGCAATGTGTAGAGTATAAATCAAGTAGGACTGGTTTAGTCGGTGCGAGGTATTGTCTCAGACTGTCCGACTCCCTGAGCGGCCTTGTTTACTTGAATCTTCTTCTGTGGTTGCATGTGCCTGAGTTTCCCGATCTCTCACCCTGTACGGGTGTCGATCATGGCCACCTTCTGAGTGTGCATTTGTGTGACGATCTCACTGTATCCTCATGAGTGTCTGCACACTTCCCAGGATAGATTCTCTCTTTTAATGACTTCTGCCCTGCACTTGGGTGCTTTGTCCTCGCCTTGCATCGTGACATAGACAAGTGAAGATATTGGGGCACAGAAATTGCCAGGGATGAATTTCTCGTTTTTTTTCCAACTTTGTTTGGCCGGGGAGATGATCAGCTGTGGGGCCCGATGACATTCCATAGCTAAAGAGAGAGACAGGGAGGGTGGGACCAGGACCCAGAGGAATCGTTTTATTCTCAGTGCTGTAGCATGATGACTTTTTTCTGCTTCTCTGTGCTATGATGATCGTTTGAGTTTTTTAGTACATGCAACAGTCTTTGAACATTTGTTCTTCCCAATAGGTTCTGTGTATGGTAAAGTGTAAACAGACTGTAGGTCTGTAGGTCTGTTTACTATATTTTTTGTCACAACAGGGAAAAAAGAGGTTTTCTACTGCACTCCAGTCTGTGTTACCCACAAGAAGACAATACTGCAAACTCATCCTGACAGTTCTTTCCCTGTGTGTCAGCATCGTGTGAAAAAGTCAGTCTGAACAACTGACATGTTGTCCACATCTGCCATCGGCATGTGAATATTTCATTATTTGGAGTATGCGGTTTTGAAGAAAGTGACTTGTTTTTTTTTAAACCAAGCAAGGTCTTATAAAGGGTGTGTAGTTTTCAGAAAAAATCTTAGAAATTAGGTACTGATTACATGTGCTTAAATATTAAAATGCTCACTGCATCAAACTTCATAAAGCCGCTCTCATGCAGAGGAATGTGTACACTGATTGGCGTAGCAGGAGAATTGATTGGACTTTTAGTAACCGGATTAGAATAATCAATTAAATTTGCATGGCTGAGTTGCTGGATATTTACTTGACAGCGGCAGGTTTGTGACAGAGAGAGTTTCAGTTATAGCACATCGCTACAGTTTGTTGTTTCTAGCAAAGTCCAAGAAACTGACTACTGGCTGTGCTCCATGGGTGACCGTGAAAACCACACTGCCTGTCTGCATTTGGGGCCTGGAGGAGGGGGCTGCCCATCTGAACCCCCTCCCCCAAAATCCTCTCTGTTCCCTTATTGCTGGGGTTGCCTGGCAGGCAAGTGAGGGCTTTTCTAGTGTTGGCGGAATGCGTGCAGTGTGACGTCCTGCCCTGAAGTGGTAGCGTCGCAGAGAGACACTTACAGCTAGATAGAAAATGAGGCACAATGATGTTCAGCATGGTTGTTGGAAAACCACATTCGACCCATTAATACAAACATATATGTCCAGTTAGTTTAACTGAAAAAAGAAACAGAGAGTAAAAGATCTAATTTAGAGGAAGAGATATGGAAGAAATACATTAAACAGATCAGATTGCGGGATAAAAAGTGCATTAAGTCCAGGTCAAAAGTCGCACTGGACTTTGATGTGACCCTCCTCACAAACTGCAGGAATCACAACTAAGATCATTTCTCACTCAGCCTTCTTTCACAGTGCTTTCCAGGTAATCAAAGAAACATTTTTATAGTAATAATAACTGATGACAGGGAACCAATTTTCACCCTGTCAGAAATGTAACTGATTGCTTTTAGAGCCTAATCTGAAAAGTTAAATAAAACTGGTTCCTCAAGCTTTTGTTTGGGAATCACACATAATCAAATGTTTCAAAGGTTTTGTTTCGTAATAATAAAAAAAATCTACTGAAGGTGGATGTCAACTGGGTCATTTTGAAAAGAGGCAGACAACATCGTCCGTTTGGGAGCGGCTCTTTATACACTTCAGCCCACGAAGGAAACAGCAACGTGACATGAAAAAAAGCAGGAAATCAATCGCCTGTCCTCACGTGGGAAAAACGGCACCAAAGCGGCTTGTACACAGGGAAAGCCAACAATAAACGGTAGCAGGATGAGAGCTTCCCTGGCGCATTCTGCACGTATGCATCGAATGCAAGAAGAGGGTCCCTTTTCATACAGCTGCTCAGCTAATTCAAGCATCATCACAAAGATACATGTAGCAAAACAAGCCTCCATCACTGCAAATGGCAGAGGAGCGTGTATAAGCAGAGGTGGACAGTTCCGGTTCAGGAAGTACAAATCCAGACCAGGATTTTGTTTCACCCAACCAGTTAAGTATAAACAGTCACAAACAGAATTAGCAACTGGTTGGTTGAACTAAAATCTTGGCCTGGACTTTTACTTTATGGACCTGCACTTTTCAGCTCAGTGTAAAAGATTAGACATCAGCCCGGGAGGTTAGGGTTAGGATTAGGGTTAGGGTTAGGGTTAGGATTAGGGTTAAGGTTAGGGTTAGGATTAAGGATTAGGGTTAGGGTTGACATTACCTGGAATATCATTGGCACATTTCAAGACTATTGTCATTTAGCTTATTACAAACACGCTATGCATATATTGGTATTTGTTGATTTGACAAAATGAATATTCTGATGTAATCCAGTGACTTCAGAATTTCATTAAATAAATGAGACTCCAGCAAATAATTTTTTCTGCAAAAAGACACAGACTGTAACTAATTATTACATAGGTTATGTCCCTCAGCCGCCGGTGGGACATGGAAATCTGAGGAGGATTTTTTAAAGGTTTGATAAACTATAGGTAGATAAAAAGACACGACACCTATACTGTCATTGCAAAAAAACAAAACAAAAAAAAACAATGAAATTCATGTAGAACTTTCTTGTTGAAAAGTAGAAAATCCCACAAATAAGAAATAATTGTCAAAAAGGCACAGTGGGTGGGAATATAAAGAAAATGAATAAATAATACATTTAATTTGGAACCTATTTGGTAACCGGTCACCGTTGATGCAGTGGGAGGCTATAGTAGGAATTGTAAGTTATTTCTGATTAAATCAGCTTGCCCTCCCCCCGAAAGAATTTTATCACTCTCTGAATCTTCTGTTCCTGACTGCCTGCATTAGGCTGCTGTAAATCAGCTCCTGTCTCATCCACATCCTACTCCCCACTTATGCTGAAGGATCCTGTTACTGATGTCTTTGAAAATGTGAATAATAAAATTAAGCAATTAAGTTTGATGGATCTAGAAATTAAAGCTTCTTTATAAAACATATCTCCAACCATAATCTCAATTCTGCGAGTCGGAAATGTACCACTTTCCATTTTTTTTTTGTGCTGTTTATTTATCGATTAGAGCAATGATTTAACAAAAGTACTGTGTCTGGTTTGCGCAATAGAATTTTCACATAAGAGAGAAAACAAAAAAGGTCAAGTATAAGACAGGAATATTAAATTCATAATGGAATCATACTCCGGATGGCATGGAGGTAGTGAGCTTTATTAGAAGTTGAGGGTGTCAAATATATTAGGGTTTCCCATAATCCTCTGCTAACTTTCTTTAGTGCAATGTAGCTGTACTATGATTAACAGCAAAATGTAATAAAATGCACAACAAACTCTAAGTTGCCAGTATCTAATTCACATGACCTCATTCACAGTGCTTTATCACCTCCACAGCTATCGCACCAAACATGGTCCAAATCAGGAAGTGTATCTTGGGATCACCACAGTTTCCATGTTATATGCAGATATGACCTCACTGGATGCATCTGCCAAAACTAGAATGGTCAGCTTCATATTTTTTTCTCCACTGTGTAACTCCAAAGAAGGGGAGAGCATCAGAAAGATAGTCATTGTCATGCACTACATGTTGATTAACTGATTAGTAGATAACCATAGTTTCCAAGTTGTGATCTATCACTGTCAGTTCACTCCAGGCACTTGTAGGAACCCTGGGTGTAGTGATCAAAAATGTGGGCTTGTGATCCAGTAGATCTCCAGTTTAAGTTCAAGCAGATGACCAGTTGTTGTTAGTTAAGTTACTTAAGTTGAACTGTTCCAGTAAAATAAGCCTAGTGTTAATGAGCCAAATGGTTTGACAGGCACCTTACATTCGATAAAAGTTGCCTCAGATAAATAAAAGAGATTTACGGCAAAAGGGTAAATCTTTGGAGCAGGACTGTGCCTGTGGTGAGACAAAGTTCAGGAAACATCACAGAATGTCACATTTCATGTGTCAGGAGTCATGAATGAGCCTCACTGAAGCAAAAAGTCGGAAAATATGTAAGGAGCGGGAGGATGGAAGCAGCTTTATCACTCATGATTATCTTCCTCTGGTGAAGGAAAGCCAGCTGAAAGGAGTGTTTAGGTATGAAGGTTCGAGGATTGAGTGGGGCACATGCAGACTCCTACTCCCTCTGCACACAAACTCCACCTGGCTTCCAGTTGCGATCATAGTTCCCATTATCTCCAACTCCCAAGGCTTGGAGGCTGAGATAGGGGATCATCCCTGAGGTCCATGGGCTGCGAAAGGATGAAAGAAAACAGATGCAGATGGTGTGTATGTCTGCATTTCATTACAGATGTGAATCTCTTTTTTCCTTTCTCCCTAATAGAAATATTGCGTCCAATAGTTCAATATACATTCTTTCAGTCTGTGTAAGTACAGGGAAATATATTATCACTCTCAATTCTCTTTATCATGAAAGAAATTCTGCAAGAAGCTGTTACAGCTTTGACTGACTTTTTCAGATTTCGATTATTGAACGTAATATATTCAAAATCTCCCAAAAATCTGTACTGACTCTAAAAATTCTCTCTCTGCACAGTCTGTGATAAATACCAACTTGTTTCCAATGCAAATATCCTGGGAGACACCGTTTACAGAGTTAACTATTGTTTTTACTTGTAAAACCGCTTGTTTCCCTAAATATAGTGAATCATGATAATAACTGAATCATCTAAACCATTTTCTGCATTTTTAGCTAATTAAAATACTCAGATTACCTATGTTTATTCCAGATAACACAATAAAGAAAAACAGCCCATTCTACTTTGTAATCATCGCTAGCCCCAGTAAACATATCAAAGACGTACCTCATGTTTGCATTTAAGCATTCTGCTCAGCGGCACGTACCTGTAAGTTCATGCCCGCGATCCAGCAGACCGTTATATGGAATAAAACAGACGCAGCCTTTGAATGATTAAAAGCTTATATTTTATTTGCTCAGCGCTAACTAATGAGTCGTAGGGAAAACAGAACCGAATCAGCCTGGGAGCGACCCCGTGGGAAAGCCCTCTGTTTGTACTGATTAATGGGAGAAAGTAAACTCAGTGAGCGGAGCTGGCCGGCAGACAGCGCCCAGCAGGCAAGCACCCTGTGCTCTCTGCATTTCCTCTAGGTGACTCTTAAAAATGAACACAAAAGGACTCTGAGGAAGACTCCAGTACAGCTTCCACACTTTAAAATTTGCGCCCGGGCACGTTTTAATGAAAGAGGCTCGGCAATTAAGTCTGTGGCAATTAAATGCTTTTAGAGGGTATGTTTGTTCCAGAGGATACATTAAACGGCCACAATAAAAAAGGAAATATATAATGATTGACAATAATTTATTCAGGTTTGCCATAAAAACCATATAACAATATTAAATAATGTTGCTGTTTATTGTAATTTGTCATTCAGAGGAAAAAATGGATGGATGTAATGTGACACAGCATTAGTGTCAAAATTGTGCCAAGCACCTCATTTTAATGTTAGTTTGCTGAATGGCTGGATACAGAGAATCAGCTGTAATTAGAGTAATTATGTAGAAACACATATATTGCCTTTAAACAGAAGATTTACCCGCATCTGCGCAGAGCTACTCAGCTCCCGGTCGTCGCGGACCGAGCCCTGCTGATATTCCAGCCTTCCTTTACCTGTGAGTCAGGTGTGAAGCCTCCAGCCAATCAGAATCAGTAATTATTAAACTAACTACCTGGCCTAGATTTGGAATTGAGGTCCAGATTTGAAGAGGCGTGGCCTACAGGATATACTTGTCTTTTCCCTTCAGGTGTTCTGGAATAGAGGGCTTCAAAAACCTTACATAAACCTTTACCTGTCGTGACAGTGATTAATCAAAGTTTATCATACAATTGAGACTGTAGATCTGGATTAGTTTTCTGTTAGAAAATTAAAGTATATCAACAAATAACAGGCCTGCGGTGTGTTCCTGCTCATTCTGCTTCCGTGTTCAAACACTCCGACTGTTCAACATGTGTTTTCCCGTGGCACCATCAAAAATAATGAAGTTGTGGGAGGCGATGGGAAGTGCTGTCAAACAGGATTACGCACTTTGCCTCCGCAGTGGCCTGCTTTTCTCTGACACTCAGCATTTCGTAGCGGATTTTGGTTTCAAACTTTATAGAGGTGCAGGTTTTACATGAGTCTCACATCTGCTCTCTCTGCAGGAAGGCCCGCATCGGAGAGAGAGGTTACGCAGCTCCAGCACCAGCTTGCTGTGGGTTTTATGGCCATGTTCGGAGAGGAAGAGTGCTGTGTGGCGAGCTGAGGCCCCGCAGGGTCGCACTGCGAGAGGCCTAGCGAACAGGACAATCAAGACGCCCAGTATCAAAGCTTCCGGAAAGGAGCCAATGGAAGCCTGCTTAAAAAAAATCTGGGACATCACCTTCGGAGCTCCAACTCATGCCGATGTGAACCTACAGAATTACGCACTGTGCTTTTTCTGCTTTCAGTTCAATCCACAGTGCCGCCAGTGATATTTCCAGTGCCGGTATCACACCACCACTTATCATGCCATTGCTAGCGTCCTTTGAGTCTGGTACCTCCCAAGATTTCTTCCTACTACACTGTCAGAAAAAAGAGGACCAGTTTGTACCTTTGCTTGTCACTGGGGCTGTACCCTCATGGGTCTGCTAGTTACACTCTAGCTGGAGGTACTTGTACCTTTTAAGATACAGAAATGAACTTTGAGAAACATTTTTGTACCTTTGGGGGGACACTGATGTTGTTTGTACCTTGAGGAGCAAAATTGTACCAGAGCTGCACCCATTTGTTGCCCAGGAAGACCAGAGGGAGATGGTTCAACCAGGTGAACCTCGCTCGCAGTTGGAAAAGAATCATTACATTAATTACAAAGGGAAAAAAGTATCAATGTCTAAATGACTGAACAGTAATTTTACCGCTTGAAGCCAATAAAACGTCTCGGTAGCTCAGCTATACTCGTTTGTCATCTTTGGATTATGACTGATCATGTGGGCATGATTTCACACTGCGGTTTATTACAGACATTCGATAATTGTGGAAAGGCAAACAAAGCTGAGCCCTAAACAAGGTCTGCAAAGGTGCTCTTGGTACGCGGGTGTCAGTGGGACGTCAGAGGTGGAGTTAACGAATGAAAGAGTAATTGGAGCACTGGTGTAACAGTGAGACATACCTACTTAGGGTTACTGTCATCATGGGAGACCCTACGTCTGATCTTAAGTGTAAAGTCTTTGAAGCCTGGTTTTTGCAAAGCTGGTGAGCAGTTCTGCATGGTGTGTATCTACATATGGTTCTTATTCTCAGGCTACTTTAATTACTTTAACATAGAAGGAACCTACAGTAGCAATGAAAATGCTGAGAGATGGTTTAGACACCTTATATGTGGGCTGGCTTTGATCATCATGGCTTGTAAAATCTAAAACCCAGGATCGTGGGCTCCCGGCCAAGCTTAGAAATGGTAATTCCAGATGTTCCTCGGGATGGAGTGAAAATGGAAATGGGGAGATAACGTGTGGATGGAGCTGCTTGGAAATATGTCTTCTCAGGGTTTAAAGTCAAAGCTAAACAACCAAACAAATCCATGGGGTGGAGCTTATACCAGGCAGCTGGGGTCCACCCTGGGCGGGGGGGCGGCTTCACAAGGCACTCCAGGAAATGTAAAGATGCCAATCAGTCTAGCAGCATGGTTTTAGCCTGTCAAAAATAACCAGAGTACCTGGAGAAAGATGAGAGAAGGTCCCCTCCACAGAGCAGAGGTGGGAGAAGTAACACCGCTACCCACTGTGCAGGCCTCCAACAAGCCAATCACAAAACCGTAATCCATTTTTCTGAATTACTCATCATGGACTAATCAGTCAATATTCCTTTTAGACAGAGTAATGAAGGCTATTTGTTTGCTTTCATTTTACCTGTGCTTTGTTGGCCTTGGCCAGTCTCATTAGCAACATTTCTGGAACAAGAGGGTAGCTAATTCTTCACAGATGCTTCTGGGTGGAATGCCAGACCGTAATGGAAAGCTGGACCGGCTTGACCATATATACCTGTTTACACAACTGAAACGGCAAAGACACTCCATGTAATTCAATGGTCACTCAGTACAAAAACACTCTCTCACTCTTCCCACATTCCCCCGTCCTGCAAATATGATTTGAATAAAAAAATATGTCAAACCACACATTCACTAATAATATATAGGTAACAGCTGATGTAGATAAAGGTTGCTTTAAAGTTTAGTTTAAATATTTCCAAGCACATAAAAATTCATATAGAGCTGGTATGTTCACATAAATAACTGATAGCCGGAATATTCCACGAGAGCACATGACTGGAGCCAGATTTACATTAAGATGTTTCTCGGTGTTCCCATGTCATGGCCAGATGGTCTCATTCCAGTGAAGAGTAGAAGACGGCACTGAACACTGACATAGCAAACAATGGATGCATCTTGACTAATGAAAGGCTGGCAGACAAGCATTGCGGTACTCAGTGTGTGTGACATCACAGAAGATTATCTATTACCATTGGCCAAAGTAACCCTCCATTACAATAGAATAATGCCACCTGGCGTCCATCCTGGATCCTGTTTGCCATAATTCTGCCAGTGCCTACTGGCATTACCAACCCACAATATATGCATCCAGACAGGAGAAGCCTGCCTCATTAACACAAATGTTAGCAATTTTACTGCATCCTTCTCAGCCACGTACCTCGCTTCATGTGGTTCGGCTGTAAAACGCCAGACAGCGTTGACGCTGCAGTCCCAGGGTTACACTTAACGTTGAGCTTCACTTGAGATGAAATCTCAAGCTGTTTCCACTTACTCAAAAATTTGTTGGTCTATAAATCTACGTATCTGACCTGCTGTAGTGTTTTCACTTCTCTTTACACTTTTAGGAAACAATTCCTGCTGTCTTATTGCCTGGCCTATTTCTAAATGGCCCATTTTTCACGCATAATACATGAAGTTTTGAAATTTGAATTGATTTGAATTGCTTGATAACATAACGAAAAGCATTTTGCTATTCTTTCAGTGTATAAAAAAACAAAAAGATGATAACAATAACGATAAAAACAGGAACACAATGAACCAGACTGAAAGAGTGGAGTTCAGGATACAGATAATATCTAAAATAAATTACAGTATATACAGAGTGTGGGTGGTGCCTAAGATAAGTTATGATATGTGCAGGATGCAGACAGTACCAGGAAATAAATAGTGATGTGATGTGTTGTGTGTACACACACACATATATATATATATATATATACAGATATTGTAGGCGAATAGATCAGTATAGTACATTGTATGAAGATTGTACATGGAAGGTTATCATAACAGGACATAATTATTGACCAAACAATTTATGAAAGCAGTAACTGCTACAGCCAGCTACACCATTTGTGGTGCTACTGACATCAGCAAATCTTTGTTAGATGAAAAATAATATTTTAAAAATTCTGCACATTCATGTAATTTCAACAGCTTGGAGAAAAAGTCTCCCCTTACTAATTTTGGCCCTGTTTGTGATGGTTAGACCGCGCAGTGCCTTCTGCGATGTGCGCTGCAGTCTCAGAGCAATCTGACAAGCTTCTCTGGATGGCCAGCTGACAGCAGACGTTGAGAGATGGTGCGATGGTGTCCTGGGCGTCTCACCCAGCTACCAGAACACAGGCCGGCGTGTCCTGTGGGCTTGGCAGCACAGATAGTTAAAGTGACCCAGCAGGAACCGAAATATCAACCCTCACTGCAGGCCACGGCACCACCATCGGGTGGGGGGGGGAGCAGCTACAAATGTGGTGACTAGTAAGGTGAGAAAAATAGAATACAGAAAGTTGGATGCAATAATAGGGACCTAGAGTCTGAAAAATAGGAAAGTATCCAGGATGCTCCATTGGTAACTGATGTATTCATTAAAAGGGCTGGCATCCATCTCCAGTCATCTGCATATAGTCTGCGGAGAGAGCTGTCTGCAACCCCGAACTGTGAATACTGCCGCAAGTAATGCACATTTATAAATGTGTCAGAACCGCAGCTCGCTTGCATCGGTTTGCATTGGCAGAATCCAAAAGCATTCAACCTTCAAAAGCAAAAAGCTCAGGGCGCCTTCAAGCTTGCAGTTATAGAAATGACGAAGAATGAAGGCTGGAGGGGTAAGACCCTGCGGCTGCCATCCACTGATCCATAAAGCATAATCATTCTCTCCCAGGGTATGGCTGCCATTTCGTCCTTTGGTTCCTAATTATCTCATTATTGCCTCTGAATCAGACAGAATTTGAAGGCTGTAGTTTTCACCCAAGAAACAAATGTATGTATACTGCCTAAGGGCAGTATACAGGAGAGGGGTGACGCTCTGAGAGGAGTCGCCTAAGGGCAGTATACAGGAGAGGGGTGACGCTCTGAGAGGAGTCACCTAAGGGCAGTATACAGGAGAGGGGTGACGCTCTGAGAGGAGTCGCCTAAGGGCAGTATACAGGAGAGGGGTGACGCTCTGAGAGGAGTCGCCTAAGGGCAGTATCATTCATTTATGTCCTGTTTATTCACCAGCAAAGCCAATCTAGTTCAAAGGCTGAGTAGCAGTCGACTAAACAGCATCTGTACATGCGATAGGATCCCTCGAGGTCTTGGCACAAAGCTGGACATGTCTGTAAACACAAACAGGCTGTCAGACACCAAGGCTGCTCAGCCCAGGCTACTGGAAGTCTAATCAAGCTGAACATCAACTAAACAAGTCTGCTTGCTGCAGAGCAGGAGGGCTCTGGGTTATCTCAAGCTGCCTTGCACGTTGTGGTCCAGGAGGATGGAACCGACTGAACTTTCTTCCACCCCGCTGGGCAAAATTTAGACAAGATGCATTGTTGGTGGCAATGACTCGCGGTTTCTTATCAGGAATAGAGACGGCATGTTTGCAGACAAGGTCGAGAGTGCTTGCAAAGCTAAAAGCACTGCAGACTGTCGGGGAAATTAAGACCTTGAGGGACCGGATACCAGCTTAGCGTGCAAAGCCAGTTTCAGCACAAAGAAATGGACGCTTTTGTTGATGCGAGGAAATGAACAGAGTGGATATTGAGCACATACACTGCACACATACAGTCCTCCTTCTCTTGTGCAAGACATAAAGAAACTGGAACACATTTCATCTGAAACTACTGCAGCATGAAGACGCAGCTACAAACTCATATATTTATATGCATGGTTGCATTTAACTTGAAGGATGCTCATCTGTTTGGGTCACATGTCACGTTAATCCACAGATAATCCACGTTAATCCACAGAGTACATAATGCTCTCTTTGCATTCTTGATGTGAATGCAGCCACAGTGACCAGTTGCTTTTACATTGCACCTTCTCCAGCACGGCGCCTCGAAATGCTTTATGGCGGAACATAAGTTTGACAATAAATTGTACAAAACTAAACACCGCAAGCAGAACGGAGAGTTGATGTTTCATGATGTTGAGGACAGAAGAAAGTGCAAAGTGCAAAAGTGCAAAGTGGAAGAGAGAATTACCTGCGGCCGGATAAAGTGAGTAACTGTCAAGGTCCCTTGGGGCGGAACATAAAAAACAGGAAGGTGTCTGGGAGTGATGTGACGTGTAGCACTGAGCCAGACATCTGGTTACAAGCAGCCACTGTCAGTTTGTCTGGACAGAGGTTTCTGGATGGTTCTGGTCAATATTCCTCACATTTTGGTCTTTCCTTGTCAGAAACTCTGTATTTTATGCCACATATTATTGTGGCATGGGAAACAAAAATCAGATGGTTCTGAAAGGCTTAAAGGTCAGTGTAATTTAACAGAACGTCACAGAAGAGATATGAGGACCCTTGAGTTCCCCCCTCTCCCCCAAAAAAAAGCCTTTTATTGATTTCAGCAATTCACAGACAGAGAAAAGACAGAGCATCTGAACACTGGAGTGAATAAATTAGCATTAAAAGAGCCTGCTTAGGATTCAGCTCTCATGACTGCCATACAGCGCTCCAAGGCGAATATAAAGCTATCTGAGTACCAGGGCTTCTCGCAGATAAATAGCTGACATACAACGACGTTATTGAGAAATGATTGCGTTTCTCACTCATGCCCACTGATTTGTGCTCTGCCTGAGCCGGGAGCACCGCTTGCTGTCATTCATAAAGCATCATGAGTACATATACAATCGTAAAAGTGCACTGCATAATCAGTCTAATTTCTTGCATGACAAAAAAAATTCTGGGACTCGTGGGATAAGGGATTGTAGGGTTATTTAAATTTAAAAGCCTATTTTTTTAATTGAACATCAAACGTGTGCAGAAAAGAAACCACAACATCTCCCATCCACAATCCAAAAAAAAAAAATAGAAATTTGTTGCGAATATGAAGTCCTTCTCACATTATCGTAAAATATTAATGAACCCCAGAGTTTCAGTGGGTGTTAAATGAGGGGGGAGAGACTAATGTCTTTTTTTTCTTTTGTGTGAAGGCACTCCTGTTCAGATACACCACAGTGGCGCAGTTCATATCAGGCCAAAGCAGTGTGGCGTCTGCATATTAAATTCCGCCAGAACAAGAAAAGCACAACCCATGTGTAGGCCCCGTATCGCACTGGCGCATTATTCATATTCACTCTGTACGCACACAGCTCTCGCACTGAACTGCCCTTTTGTCAAGCAGCCCAGACATCACTACAAGCCATGTCCTTCATCGTAGTCGGGATACTGCCCCGGAGAACGATGCATTCAAACATTTTGAAAGGAAGCGCTTCTTTCATCTGGCATTTCGTTCTGCTTTTTAACTCTGCATCCACCCGGGTGCAAAGTTTCTGTTGGAAGGCTGCTCGACGGGACAGAAGGTTTTATTTATGGTAACTTTATATACTATATAGACACTGGCACACCTGGCCATTACACCCACAGGAACTTATATGACATCCCGTTCTAAATCCACAGGCATCAGTATGGAGTTGGTCCCCCCTGTGCAGCTATAACAGCTGCCACTCTTCTATGAAGGCTTTCCACAAGATGCTGGAGTGTGTCTGTGGATTTTTTTGCCCATTCATCCTGAACAGCATTTGTGAGGTCAGGCGCTGATGTTAGACGTGACAGCCTGCCTTGCAGTATCTGTTCTAGTTCATCCCAAAGGTGTTTGATGGAGTTGAAGCCAGAGGAACTCTGCAGTTATTGAGTCAACAGAGCGTCGGTGAGTTTAATGCACTACGCGCCTCAGCGCTCAGCGACCCCCCCGCTCTGTTACTTTATGTGGTCTGTCACTTTGTGGTCGAGTTTCTGTTGTTCCTAAATGCTTCCACTTTGCAATAATACCACTTACAGTTGACCGTGGAATATCTAGCAGGGAAGATATTTCACAAAATGACTTATTGCAAAGGTGGCGTCCAATGACGGTGCTACGTTTGAATTCACTGAGCTCTTCAGAATGACTCATTCTTTCACAAATGTTTGTAAACCTGACTGCATGGCTGAGTGCTTGATTTTATACATCTGTGGCAATGGGACTGAATGAAACACCTGAATTCAATGATTAAGAGTTGTGTCTCAATACTTTTGTCCGTATATTGTATTTTAATGTGGCATGTAAATAAATGTGGGTTTAATGGTGTTGGCTTCACTTTTAAATTTTTAACCCAAGAGGTTAATAATGATTCCATTAAGGAATCAGCTTCTTTCAGCTTCGTGAAAAAGCTTGTGTTTGTATTCTGGCTCTCCTATTCCATTACGACATGGCTTCCACGCCGTCCAGACGACGACGCCCTGTGCGGCGCTCTCCAAGAAGCCAGATTGGCCGGAAACACCGATACTGTCATTGTCTCACATTCTCCAGTCTTGCCCCACCCTGGGACATTTACTTTAAAGTGGGAATATTGTGCTGGTGCTCCAACCCAACTTCCCCTCTTTCTGCCGTGACCAGGCTGGTGAGGGGTCAGCAGTTTGTCAAATATCACCTTATCATTCGTCAGATTTAGCTGAGCGACATGTTAGAATTGAGCCGGTGAGAGACTTCCTTGAAAACGGGGTCAGGGCGTGGTTCATCATTTTTGGCACGATATTTGGAGAGTACCCACAATCTTTTATTACACCTTCTTCCTGAGAACATTTTGTTTCACTATGCTCAAAAATGTCATGCACTACCCGAAACTGACAGCATATACATCTTCTTTATTTATGAAAAGTACAGTAAATTTAAAAGGCACTTCAAAATATCAGAAACTTGTATTTGTGCCTAAACACACTGAAGGATAATAACGCTACAGGTATAATTCTAATACATGCCAAAGTACACTTAGACTTTAGGATGCTAACACACATCAAAAAATGTTGCCACACGAAGTACATCATTCACTCAAAATGACCAACCAATGGGAAATCTCGATGCATTGGCAGCATGATTAGAATGTGTACGCGGCGTCAAAGATATCCTGACTGTGAATAGTTCATTTTCACTCCTCCTTGCTAAAATATGTGTTTAGTACAATAACAACTATATCATTTATTGATTAAAATATTGATAAAATATTGCTACATTTGCCTTTGGGTTCAGGTTGGTGGGGTAACGTCCACTATGTACTCAGTACACATATGTGAATGTAAAATTAAATTCAAAAAAACAAAAATGAAAACAGGTGACTCCTGGAATTTAAGTGGCTTCAGAACAACATAGTGACCTCGGAATTAGTGTGGACTTTTCTTTCACCTACGTTGACTCATCACTCTTGGGGGGGGGGGGGGGGGGGGGGGGCGGGGGGGCGGGGGGGGGGGGGGGGGGGGGGGGGGGGGGGGGGGGGGGGGGGG
>JAODKC010000053.1:5391177-5408959 GCA_026777985.1 Mormyrops attenuatus | reverse complement strand
CTCGCTGGTCCCTGGGCGGAGACATGAGCCGCCAGCTGCTAAAGAGTCAGCCTCGCTTGTCCCTGCCCTTACAAAGTGTCCCAAAGCTGCTAAAGAGGCAGCCTCGCTCGTCCCTGCCCTTACAAAGTGTCCCAAAGCTGCTAAAGAGGCAGCCTCGCTTGTCCCTGCCCTTAGAAATTATCCCAAAGCTGCTAAAGAGGGAGCCTCGCTTGTCCCTGCCCTTACAAAGTGTCCCAAAGCTGCTAAAGAGGCAGCTTCACTCATCCCTGCCCTTACAGTGTCCCAAAGCTGCTAAAGAGGCAGCCTCCCTCATCCCTGCCCTTAGAAATTATCCTAAAGCTGCTAAAGAGGCAGCCACACTTGTCCCAAGTCTCTTACAAAGTGTCCCAAAGCTGCTAAAGAGGCAGCCTTGCTTGTCCCTGCCCTTACAGTGTCCCAAAGCTGCTAAAGAGGCAGCCTCGCTTGTCCCTGCCCTTACAAATTATCCCAAAGCTGCTAAAGAGGCAGCCTCACTTGTCCCTGCCCTTACAAAGTGTCCCAAAGCTGCTAAAGAGGCAGCCTCGTTTGTCCCTGCCCTTACAAAGTGTCCCAAAGCTGCTAAAGAGGCAGCCTCGCTTGTCCCTGCCCTTACAAAGTGTCCCATCTGATTATTAACAAAGCACATGACGCTGAGTGACATATTGACCCATAGGGACCCAGGCAGCTTACAGATATTTTCACAGATATTTTCGTTTATACTTTTATATTTATATTTTTATATTTTCCACAATACTTGGTACTGTGTTATCAAAAGGTGATACACAACATGAGTTGCAGTACATGATGTACAACAGACAGACAGATAGATAGATAGATAGATAGATAGATAGATAGATAGATAGATAGATAGATAGATAAAGGACTTGGGACAGCTGCAATACTTCTTCATTGCTGCCACCTTCTGGCCACATATAGTCACTACGCTGCTGAAACTGTGCAGTTTAAGATGCTCTATTTAACATCTATTACAGAGTTCATTAAACTGCTAAGGTATTCAGCTGGGCTCCTCAACCCTACTGATGTGCAACACTAAGGTATTAACAGGGTTTTCTCACCTCTTGAACTGATCACATCAACTGTGGCAGGTTATGTATTTATACTAAGGGAATTAATAAGATAAGATACGATATTTCTTTTCACTGCTGAAAACACGACACAGAGCGGAAACAAACTATACCAGCCGCTCTGTGTTCATTGCATTACTGTTAATAGAAGCACAGAGTCCCTAAACCTCGGTTCACCTCCCAGATAGAAACTCCCTTCCGCAATCCCCCAATAAGCCACACCCAGAAGAAGCCAGACTACTCTCAATATGAGGCACATAATATAAAGCCCAATAGGCTATGGACCAGCTTACCTGTGATGTGATGTAACCTTCAGGTGAGGTTAAAGGTCAGGCAGCACAAAGGGCTGAGACACCGGGATCGTCAGCATGGTGGAGTTTGAAAAGGACTTACAACTGATGCCTGTTTTTCCTGTAATATCTTAATATCGCCTTTTCAAATCATCGCACTGTTTCAGTGCTCAAATTCAGAAGTTCATTTGTTTTGGCCCATTTTTATATAGCTGCTCGAGTTGGAAAACTGAATGACTGATCTGTGAGTATATACCCCCCCTCGTGATCAAATTTTGCCACTACAGGAAGTAGATCTAAACTTGTGATCAGTGACCAAATGACTTATTGCAGGACAATCTGATCCTGCAGGGCCAGAACACATGACACATGGTTTCAGTACCGGTCCACCACTGTGGCAGACACTTTCTTGTTAGCATGATAACTCAAAAAGGATTTGATGGATCTTTTCCAAACTTTGCAGAAATACTGGCTGAGTGATGAACTGGAATTGGTTACATTTTGAGATGATCGCACCAAATCAGCGCTACATAGTGATACTAGGAAAAGGGCAGATTTGACACTTAATGCTGTTAGCACGATAACTAAAGAATTATCTGACGGATCATTTTGCACACACACTGGAGTGGTCAACATTTGGAAGAGATTAAAGTTTCAAGCTAATTAGCCCAAAATTGAAGCCTTAGAAGGCACAAAGTGAACGGTGACTGTAGATGACCTTGTGAATGTAATAATGTAAACAATACTTGGTGTATCTTATTACTATTTGATTAAAAGAAAATTACATGGATGAAGATCTACACCTGACTTCATTTTGAGATTAATTGCCACAAATATGAAGCAACAGCACATTGTGTGGAATCAAAGGAAGAAACAGGAAGCTATAGAAGATACTTGGACGCGTGAACATAGTAACTCTAAAAGTATTTTATGGATCTTCTTCAAACTGAACATTGCACAGGGAAGGATAACTGCAAACCTCGTGAGTAGGATAACTCTATTAATCTTTTAAGGCTAATACTCCGTTTACTCTATTTGATTTTTGATGGATCTTATTATCACAAAATCGTTATATGGATGAAAATCTAGAGCTGGAATAAATCACTCAAAAATTAAAGTAGCAGTACTAGGTGGTAGCAGAGGATGGAAAGGGGGGCCACAGAAGCCATCTGGTGAATACACTCAATCTAAATGTATAGATCTTTTTCAAAAGGAACATAATATAAGATATTTTTCTCAAACTGCTGCTTAGCCCTGCTCCTAGTCAGCGGTAGATCTGGTGAACCTGATTACATTGAGATAAGTCACACAAAGCTGGGGTTTTTAATAAAGATGTTTTAGATATAAAGTGTTTGTTGGGTAGGTTTGGGAGGTAGTTTGGTCATTTTTTCAGGATACTGCGGTATTTTTGTTTGGTGAAGTGTATCGTGGGGGACTTCCCCAGCCCCCGTGCCAAGATGGAAGAGCGTTGCTCTAGGAAATACGAGGCATAATATATGAACAGTATGACGGCCTGAAAAGTTAGATGTTGCCCTAGCCTGGCATGGGGGGGCTAGAGAAAAGGCTGGGATGTGTGTGGGGAGTAGGGAGTAGATGGGAGGGACATTGCAGTTGTGCCAACGGCATCGAGCTGTTGTGATATATTAGCCTATAGGCTTGAAGGGGAAGGGCAGCAGCCATGTGCTGTTGTGACTTTGCAAATACATCCATTTAGATACATGATCCAAATGCAACAAAGTATAATAATTTAATCACAGATTATTCAAATTGCTACTTAATATTAAACTTGATATTAAATCAGGTGAACCCGATGTTAAATTTAACCAGCCAATTTAAAGGGCCTTGGTTAACGTCCAACGCTTTTGCAGCGCTGCTATACCAGTAGCACCGACCTCTCCAACATAAATCTTATATTACTCTTCTCTTCCAGGAAGCACTGGAAACACAGTGTACTCTGGATGAGACGACAGTCCATCTCCGGAGACACGTTCAACAACAGTCACACGCTATATGCGATTCAGTGACACCACTCCACCCAAGAACATTGCCCTTGGACTGTGCAATGCAGAGCCCTCAAAGAAAGGCCTGTGAACACAGGGAGAACATGCAACCTCCGCACACAGCCCAGAGGGCTCAGGCAACAACACCAACCACTGCGCTTCCATAAAGAATGATTAGACATAGTAACCCAAGCTGTTCTCTTTGGACAAGAGGATCTTTTAAATGTAATCCCACTCCAGGTAGTACATAAGGCAAGGGACGCCTATGGTGGACTGCCAGTCCACTGCTGGGCGCACACTCATACACATACCCACTATGGTCATAAGAGCGATACTAAATAAACTAACCAGAATCCTGTCTAGCAAAGGACGAAAAGCGATGGCTCGTATCGGACTCGCTGGGAAAAAACAGACAAGCTGTACTGAGGTGGAAAGTAACAGCCAGGTCTAATGAAGAGCATCCATGCCATAAATAGGGAGAAAGTGCCATCAAGTGGCCATAATGAGAACGACGGGGCTAGATTCGGCCTGACGTAACATGCAGAACCAGTGACACACCCAGCGAGAGAACCAGCGACTACATTGGGAAAGTAATTTGATTCTCCGACTGAGTAAAGATTAATTAGCAAAATAGAGGAACCCACAGAATGGGTGAACTCCTTGGTTACAGTAGAGTTGGGTTCCACAGTTGTGGTCCAGGCGGGTGAGAATCCAACATAGTGTGCAGGAGTGCGACCAGATCCTGAGAAAATCTGGGGAACTGCAGAACAGCCAGTGCCAGAGGACACGAAGGCCTACAAAGGGCCTTATTAAAGCTGGGTCGACACCACGTAGCCGCCAACACATACAGGTCAAATGGAACAACAGAGAGAGAGAGTGACCAGCGAAGTCATGGGGGTGAATAAAACTCAGCTCTCTGACCTTGACAGTTGGCAGCTCATAAGGAAGTCTAAGGCCATGTTGGATTGTACGGAGGCAGCTTGTGTTCGTACCTTCAGGCCCTACAGAGCCCCTAATCACAGTAATAAAAGATTTAAAGACTCTTTTCTTTGTGCTGCAGTTAGTAGGTTAAATTCATGCAAATGATGGAACCAACTTCCAACCATGCAGCTTGGCTCATTGTTTATCTTCACAGGGAGTGATCCTGCACTGTGCTGTACTGTAATGTTGTGCTTGCGATCCAGCTGGTCGTGATCGGGTGTGTTGTTCGTGTTGTATTTATGATGGATTGTTTACGCTTTTAACACCTGGCTGCAACAAAATTTCCCCAAGCGGAATAAAAAAAAAATGACCTGACCTGACAACCAGATATAGCAGACATTCATATCTTACTAGAGACATACAAGAAGAAGGATAGTGACACAGACTATATTCAGAGACATTAATGAGCATGTGAAAGAAATTTACGAAACTCAAAAATCTATGCATAGGTTGAAATGTATAAATGGTATACAAGATGGTAAATGCATTTTGTTAGATTTGGAAAGTTTGTGGAGGATATACGAATAATTCACGTTTTACTATTTTGTAAGATTTGCAGAAATTTAGGTCGTAAGGGCGACAACAGCCTTTAAGTTCAGAGCTTATACAGGCCAATCCTAAGCGAGCGCTGTTGTGTGCAGTTCACACCACTAGATGGCAGAGTACAGAAATAAGCCAGAAACGCTTAACCGGAAGTTGTATGACGTGGCACCTCCCAAGTAAAGTTATTCTGACAACAGTGGTCGGCGTGTGAGCCTCAGCCGTGCAAACATGAACGGCACACTCACTACAACATTTTCCTCCATATTAACGTATATGCTCTTCCATTCACAGAACAGATTAAAATAGAACGACAAGGAAACACATTTTCCAGTGTTTTGTTTTTACGATTGTGCCATAAAGAAAAGTATGACAATCATATTTCCGTAATTCTCTAGTATATCTTTTGTCAAAATCGAAACCCAGGAGTAAACTACTCCACCGCCTATCACCTTGAAATTGTTGAGGGAAAACGAGTACGACTGAAACAAAAAACACGTAGGCAAAGTAAGTATGAGTTCATTAACATTGTTTTTTGCATGTAAACGCATGTTATACGTTGATTTTTAGAGCTGAGTATGATGTATATCTTTTGTTCCCGAGATAATAGAAAACATACACGTCAAACGAACAGTATGCTGTATCGAAAGCGTTTTGTTGTCATGGCTGAATTATTTCTTGTAAGTCATTTTGTTGGCCAGTCACTGGTCTCATGGCCTGCCATGCCATTAGCTTTTAAAATTCTATCTTGCCTGTAAAATATTTCATTGTAAATATAGAAAAAGATTTAAACGAAACTATTAAATGAGTTATAGAGCAAACAGATGTGAATAAACAGTGTTGGGTAAAACAAAAGTCTTTAATCTGAAGGATCAAGTTCAAATATACGTTTTTCTCTCCTCTGGAATAAACCAGAGGTAGACTGACCGAGGCAAATCGCATGTAAAGTAGGTATGGTAATGATTCATCGCTCCACATCACTGCACCGGCGTAAAAGTTCACGATACGATTGACCAAAATAGAAAATGTGTGCACCGGATGCAGTTTCGGATGAACTCGGGATGCATCGTTTCTAACATTTTTGCATCCGTAAAATCGATTTATTGAAAGATAATTATTAGTTCAGGCGTCAGGCCTTTGCTATTTAGAAATGTGAAGTGTCGGTTTTGACCATTAATTGTACATTTAGATTGATTCCCCGTCTCTAAACTGCTCCTATCTGCGGTCCTCCACGCTGTTGCGGTAAATCTCGTCCAGTCTCGCGGCGAAGTCTCGCAGCGCAGTCTCGCGTGAGTTGGAGGCGTGTCCGGCGCGCGTCGTATCGCGTCGAATCGCATTGAATCGTGTTGTGTTGCATCAAATCGTGTCCAGTCGCGTCGCATCGCAGTAACTGCGACTCGTATCGTATCGCATTAGTAATCGCGTCTTGTGCTTCTTTAATGTATCGAATTGTTGGCAACGCACGTTTAAACGTCACACGGTGTTTCAATGTCTGCAGGAAGACTAAACAGAGTAAAAGAGGATAAATATGAGTTTCCCGGAGGCCACAGAGCCTGACGTTTCTGCTCCTGTGCCAGAGGATTCTGATGAAGTGCTGCACCTGCAGGACAGGTAGGGAGCGTGTATCTGGGCCTGTCACTTTTCTCGAGTTTTCAGTAAACATTTTTAGAATGAGTCAAGTTGTTAAAAATAAATAAATAATAAACATCTAAAAGTGTCCAGACACTATCAGTTTTCATTTCTTTTTTTTTATACTGTTGTGGGGTTTATATGAATCTTCTGTTGAAATAAATAGGTTTTACTTTATCTGGAGAAATGGCTCCTACAAGCTATGTATCAAAACATTTCTCAAAGGCAGTTTATGTCCCCAAAGCATCTTACGCTTTAGTCTACAATACTTATTGGTGTTGTGGCTTCAAATCTGACCCTTACTCTCCTCTGTGGTGTAGGTTCTGTGGTTAAAATGGTATTGTGTGGCTACCAGACACATGGTAATCTTTGTTCTGACAGGGCAATGAAGTGTATTTTTGTACATTCTAACTAAATCTATCTCTGATTTTGCAGTTTCCAGGAGGAAAGAGGACCATTGCCTGTTCCCGGCTGTATGTCTATGAGGATTGACCATTCAATGGTTCCACCAATCAGTTTCAAACAGGAGGCTCCCACTGACTCACAGTAATTTCTCTGCTTGTTTCACAATTTCAAGTACTCAGTAACCCAACTTCACTCTGAAGTACTCATAAAACGAAATGAACCAAGTAACAGTGTTTCCTCACCTTTCGTCTCCATCTGCTTCCCCATGAGACAATAATTCAATTTGTGATACAATATTTGTGATATTGTGATTCTGATGGGACGGGGGTGCCAATAATCCTGGATGATTTATTGACACTGTTGGAGGATGCCAGGTAGGTCTAGGGGGTGTAGCGTGTGGTGCAGGGATAAGATAGCGAGTGTGTGGAGGATGCTGTCGGCTCGATAAGCAGACTGGTAAGCATCCATCAGAGAGCTGTTATGGCATTTCAGATAGGAGAGGATGAGATGTTCAAATGACTTCATGGCTACAGATGGTCTGAATTGATTACCTGCACAGTTCAGGCAGCCTAATAGTTTTATATTTATCGTTTGCGGTGACTCTGAAGAATCCTTACCTATCCTTATCCCAGTGAGACACAAACCACCAAATGTTTCTCAGTGTTCCAGAAAATTCTGATAAAATCTGACTTCAGTAGTCATGTCTTTAATCTTAAAGTTTGGAAAAATGAATAAACAACACTTTGCATTTTAGAATGAGGCGAATGAAGAGATGCCCGGAGACCGACGCTGCCTGGCACATTAGCCGCCTTGAGGATGAGGTGGGGCTCGAAGTCCGATACATAGACGCTTTCAAAGGTGAGGAAATTGGATTTATTTATTTTTATGGTCTAATGATGTGATTACAGTTTTTTTTTCCTAAGCTAAGTTTGGCATTTTAATTTAAGGCAGGGGAGTATTTGCAGTGTCTGCCTTCGAAGAAGGCGAGTTTATAGTCGAGTATAGAGGAGACCTGATCAACTTTGACGAAGCTCAAAGACGACGGCGGATCTACCACGATGCTCTTAAAGGATTTATGGTTGACTTCATCTGGCAAGGAAAATGTTGGACGTGAGTAAACATTTAAACATGTTCATTGCTATTTTTGCACATCTTGATATACATTCATGACATTGTCCTTCCTAAGGCTGCTTAATTTTGGCATAAATAATAATCTCCATTATTTGGGTTAATATTGAGATCACGGGTAATTTAACATGATTCCTCATTGAGTTTGGAAATATCATGCTTTTATTGAAAAATCTTTTAAAAACTTTAGAAATTTTTTATAGTGGATTTCCTTGAACTCTAAATATAATTCATTTAAGAAACAAAAAGCAGCTGGAAAGAGGTGCACTGGATTTATAACACGACAAAACTGGAGCATCACTGCAAAACAAAATGAGGCACAATAATCGTTTTATCTCAGTTTATATTGTTTTGAGAATCTTTGGAAGCCAAAATTGTAATTAAAATGTGATTAATTGTCCAGCCCTCCTTCCTAAACAAATTTGCATGAATTTATCTGTATGACAAGTATAATCTGTGATTGTACTTGTCATGCACATATGTTCATGCCGAATGACATTACTTAACCTTAACTATAATAAAATGAAATCAATAAAATGTTGTTAACCAAATCTCCCCACTAGTTACCTGATGTTTATATGATGCGTTGTTAACAAAAAAAAGCCTGTGTAGTCTAGATAAATGGTTGCTAATATTTTTTTGACATAGAATACAATATTTGTTAAAATGCAGTATATTAACGTTTATGGTGTATGCCATTTTTGTCTTTGTTCCGGAATTCAGCATCGATGCCGCACTTGACGATGGCTCTTTCGGAAGGCTGTTTAATGACGACCATCATAACCCCAACTGTATAATCAAAAGAATCATTGTGGGAAGGCAACCCCATTTATGCATTTTCGCCATGAGAGACATAATACCCGGCGAGGAGCTGACATACACTTACGGAGACGCTGACTGTCCCTGGAGGGAAAAAGTATGAATATTGTTTGTTATTTTTCTCTTTTATGTCACTTTGACATTTATCAGCATGCTGCCGCATTGTACTTTGTTGGTGTTTCTGAAGCTTTCTTCAAGTAAAAAGGCTCCTCAATTCAATACTATAAATGCAGATGAATTGGATGTGTTGTGCAGTTTCTGCACATAAGTAAAAACGTTGGGGATTAATCGAAATGAAAATCTTTGTATTTTATTTTGCGCTGGGGCCTAGGTGAGCGTAGCCTAGAAATTATATTTCAGTATTTTCTGAGATTTTCACGATAACTATATGTATTACAATGTACAGTACATCATGCTATGAAATTAATATACTGAAACAAAAAAGATGCTGTATTATGGGTAATATTGTTCTGATTAGATTAGAAGGAAGTATAGTATTTAAGTATTCATAAATAAAAATAATATTTATGAGGGAAGTTATAACTCTAATGTTCAATTATACCAAACCCTGACTAGTACTTCTGGGCTAGTAGCATACAACAGTTATTTGGATATTCACTGTCAATCACTGAACTGTCATTTTTATTGCTTTAAATTACAATTACTGCTTCAAATAACTCGTCAATATCAGGCATGACTTCAAAGACCAATTTCAAACAGCAAATGGCCGTCTGTTAACAACACCCTTTGTTACATAATCCATAATATTCTTACTGTCACTAGAGAAGCCATTCCCATTATAGCAGCTGAAAACCATTGTGCTGTTTACTGAAGCAGGAAAATTCCCATTCAGGGCCCTTTGTGATCCCAAACTTTTGACTGGCAGTGTATACCAAGCACTGATTTGTATATTCAGGGATCAGGGTTAAAAATACTGCCGCTATTTCTTAATTCTCTTGAGGAATGTTGTATTTCTGGGCTATCACGTTGGGCTATCACGTTGGGCTATCACGTTGGGCTATCACGTTGGGCTATCACGTTGGGCTATCACGTTGGGCTATCACGTTGCTCTCCATATCCAGTCTGATGACAATATGAATGGTGACATCAAGAAAAATGATATTTATTAATCTCTTTGTTTCATGTCCCAGCTTAAACTAAGCTGAGCTGTTTCTTCTAAAGTGTATTATATCCACTATAGGTCTCTAAAGGGCAGATAGGAGTCAACAGTCTGCCTCAGAGCTCAGGCGAAATGCCTGCCAGCGGTCAGCATTGTGTCCCGAACTCCTGGCGGGGGTCTATAGACGGCCATCAGGTGAGGAAAAGCTCTTGCTTGTCAGTAGGCGGTAAGTCTGTCCAGTCCACTTAGGTAGTGTGTGCTGAAAGCTTTCTGATTCCATAAGTGAATATGAAGGATTCTCATTCCCCCATCCGGTTTCCGCAAGTTGATTCAATTCATATGGATAAAAGGTGAAAGAGTGCGGTGTGCCGATCTGGGATATCCTAACAGCAGTAGCTGTTATAAGCTGAAATTCATTACTCTGAGCAGATATGCAGAAATTCATTTTTATGCCACAAAAGAAAGACAATTTCAGAACAGTAGTTTGATAGGTAATTGTTCTGTTGCTTGTTTTCATAGGATGGAGTTCTCTGCAATGATTCTGATGACTGCAGCATTGTGGAAAACAGCGAGGAAGATTCTGCGGCCAATTCCTCAGATGAAAGTGCCTCGGATGAAAGCGCCTGTGGCCGCAGCATCTCCAAAGGAAAACAGAAAGAAAAGAGGATGTACTCTGAAACCGCCGATTCAGAAGAAGCCAGTAAATCTGAAGAAGAACCACGTCAGTCTTCCAGTCATATTTTAATCAAAGGTATTTCGAAAACATCTCGTGGATCTCGAGTGTACGACAAGAAGCAGTACTGCTTTTTTTGCTGTAGACCCCTGTCAAAAATTGCCAGGCATTTGGAGCAAGTGCATAGCAACGAGCCCGATGTTGCAAAAGCGCTGACATTTCCAAAGGGTTCAAGAGAAAGGAAAATCCTGTTAGAGCATCTTAGAAACAAGGGTAATTTTGCATACAATGCTGAAATTTTGGAGAAAGGACAAGGTGATCTTGTACCTTGTAAAAAGCCACGGAAGGATTCTAATTCCGGAGACTTCATACACTGCCTCCACTGCCTCGGGCTCTTTGCGAAGAAGTTTTTATGGCGACACATGAAACAGTGCAAGCTTAGAACAAATGAACTGTCCACGCCCGGAACAGACCCAGTGTTTTCTCCCAGTGCTTGCACGGGCCCTACGGCACATGGAGTTAGTGCAGGTCTACATGAGATTTTAAGTAACATGAATGATGATGAGCTGCTGTTGACCATTAAAGCTGACCCATACATCATTAAGTTGGGGGAGTATTTTTACAACAAGTTGGGTGCCGACAGTGGGAAGCATGCGTATGTTCGTCTGAAAATGAGAGAAGTTGGAAGATTGTTGATTGAAGCTCGAAAAGCTACTCCATTGCGCAGAATGGAAGACTTCGTCGACCCGGCCAACTTTCTGCACGTTGTGACTGCAGTAAAGATGGTCTGTGGGTATGATGATGAAAAATGTACGTTTAAGCGTCCAACCCTTGCTGTGAAGCTGGGCCACAGTCTTCAGAAGATAGCCTTTCTGGTGAGCTTTCAAGCAATGATGGACAAGGACAGTGAGAAAGCAGATAAGGCTCGTGACTTCAATGAGATGTATACAACAAGATGGTGTGAACTTCTGTCTGCTAACACACTCCGAACATTTAGAGAAGCCAAGTGGAACGCTCCTCTTGTCATTCCTTTCACAGAAGATGTGAAAATGATGCACTTGTTTCTGGATAACAAGCAGAAAAATACCTTTAACGATCTTTCAACAAATGCTTCTTCTAAGAACTGGACATGTCTTGCAAAGGTTACTTTAGCTCAGGTCATTCTGTTCAATCGAAGGAGGGAAGGTGAAGTTTCAAAGATGCCGCTGACCTCATTTGTCTGCAGAAACACTGATGATTTGCGTGATGTTGCCTTGGCACTTACAGAGCTGGAGAAGAAGCTGTGCAGCCATTTCACGTGGATCGAGATAAAAGGGAAAAAGGGAAGGAAAGTTCCAGTTCTTTTGACACCTGCAATGCGAAAGAGTATGGAGCTTCTTAAAGAAAAGCGAGAAGCGTGTGGTGTACCGTCCGAAAACATTTACATGTTTGCACGTCCATCCGCATTGTCACATTTAAGAGGATCTGACTGTCTTCGTGATTTTGCTGTTGAATGTGGAGCAAAAAATCCAAAAGCACTTTTATCAACAAAGCACCGCAAATATGTAGTGACCCTGTCCAACGTCCTTAACCTAAGCAACACAGAAATCGATCGGCTGGATGACTTTTTGGGCCACAATATAGGAGTTCAGCGAGAGGACTACCGTCTTCCTGAAGGTACTCTTCAACTTGCTAAAATAAGCAAAGTGTTGATGGCACTAGAGACAGGAAGACTTGGAGAATTCAGTGGAAAGAATCTCGAGGACATTAACATTGATGCATGTGGTAAGGTTTAATGTCACTACTACACTATACTATATAGATGAATATATTCTTTGTATGCAACTACGGTGCCGTACCAAGAAAAACACCATAACTGCATATTTTATCAAAACTTTTGGTTTCTTTGGTTCTGTGTTTTCTTGGATAAATCTGCTTGGATATCCACCAGAGCAAATCATAGTTTTACAAAGTATTAGCGAGTGGTAGCTAGTCAATGTTGGTCTACCTGACAGGGTGTCCAGCAGCTTGATTGTAACCATAGTGACTAGTAGGGTGAAAGCTGGTACGTGATGTCATTTGTAATTAAGTAAAATGATTGGCCATGATTTTCATGTATAAAAATTACATCATGAATACACATTTAATAAGCACAGTCTTACCTATCTACTACACAATGTACAGTCAAAAAACTTTGAAGCCCTTTTTCTCATTTTCAGTGTAGTTACTATATTTTTCCTTTGTAGGGAAGTATTTCTTTTAGTACTGAAATTTGACTTTGACTTTTTCTCAATTGTGTTTTAGAATCTCTTCATGTTCAGAGGTCAGACATTTCAGGGGATCTGTCAGAACTGGAGGACGTATCTGATGAGGAAGGTAAAGACACACTTATGCTTGTTTTTCCTCAAAATTCCAAAAAGGACAAAACACAGAAACAAGCTACTCTCAAATTAGTTGTATTTGAAAACCTGGTGAAATGCACTTGTTGGTGTATGTTTACTGGTATTTTACCATTGTACTTGTGCTTATTCCTTAACATTGTTGAAAGTGTTGCTTTGTATTGTCAGCAAAGTAAGCTTATCAATGTCGCAACACTTTCAGAGTATGTATGGAGTGTTAATAAGACATCCACTAATGTAAAAAAAAAATTGCACTCCGCAAAGTCACTTTACACAGAGTCAAACCAACAGCAGTATTAGTGAGACTTCAGAATTGTAGGATTAAAGGCAATTAAACTCTCCCACTAGTAACATATTCTTCAGGTTATTCTTACGGTGCCTTTTCAATGCGCCACATACCGTACTTTTGGTACTTCACTGCTTCCACTGGCATTAACACTGGTACTGATGCTGAATGACATCATCACAGCACGAGCCAGTTTGTTTTGTACTGAATTCAAAAAATGGCTATAGTGTTATAGGGCTGGATGATCTGGATGATTACCAATGTTGTTTTCTTTGCGCAGTCAAGTCAAAACACAGTCTACAAACATATCGTATATGATAGCTTACATTCCCATTGGTTAATTGAATTGAAAAAGTTTTACTGTTTTAAATTGATTTATATTTCCTGTTTTATTGCAATAGAACTGGAGGCTGAGGTGTCCATAGAACACTCACTAGATCGAGACAAAAACTCTTCAGCAGAAAGACATAGTCCCGACTAGCACCTACAGTGCCAACTAGTCCCTCTATTAAGAGGTACTCTGTGATTGTTACTCTATTGTTTCATTTGGAGTAAATTGTTTACTGTTATTGTCATTTTCATAAGTTTATTCTGGTTCAAAGGTGGTTAAAAAGAGAAAATGGGACACCAGTGAAGCTGAGGCGGTGGAAATGCTCTTCAAAACATGTTCATCAAAACATGCAAAATCCCCCGAAAGAGAGATTGAGGCCTGTGTGAAAGCTGAGGCTGTCGCTCTGAACGACTGAGGCTGTCGCTCTGAACGACTGAGGCTGTCGCTCTGAACGACTGAGGCTGTCGCTCTGAACGACTGAGGCTGTCGCTCTGAACGACTGAGACTGGTTAATTATTTGTCAAGAACAGGATCACAGGCCTTAAAAGGAAAATCTAACTGTATGTAAGATGAGCTGGAAGAAGTAGGGAGTTCCTGTTTAGCAGTTCTGTTTATGTTCAGTTCTGTTTAAGTAACCTGTTTAACACTAGTTAATTTCTTTTATCTATTCAGTATAACAGCGGTTTCATATACAAATATTTTATTTGAATTCATACATTATATTGCTTATTCCATTTCTGAGCTTCTGCACTCAAAATTCTGTTGTAAATAGTCTTTCTGTTTGTTCGTTTTAGTTATATTAAGCTTATTGGATTATTGGAGAAGAAGAAAGCTTTACATACTGAAATAATTACTGCTTGTCAAAGAAATAAAATGGCAGTTGCTGTTAACTTTTTCAGTTGTTCTGAAATCTTCGGTCACCACATGATTCATAAGATCACTACGATGATAAGTTTTGAGTGTATCTTTGCTTGTTTCTGTCAGGTCCCTATAAGAGACCGAAAGAGGAAATTACCCCCACAGTGTGGGAAAATGTCACATGACTTATTCACTATCTATTGTAAAGTGCTCAGTACACTCATAGCATCGAGAGAAGTCTGGCTGCAGCTTTGATTTGTCCCTAGACTCTTGGGAAGGTGAATCCGCGCAAGCTGGCTTTGGGCATTGTAGTCCGCCGAATGGACACGGACCTGTGTGTGTCTGTGTGTGTCTATATATGCAGGGGGGTTATTTTGACTGTGTTGGGACATTTTCAGGGAAAATTTCAGCTTTACAAAAATCTGTGAATGGAATAAAAAAACTAAAAATGTGAGATGTCTTGTATTTTGTTTGGTTACTTATGCTTATGGCAAGGGCTGGGTGGGGGTTATGGTTAAGGTTAGGGCTGGGTGGGGGTTATGGTTATGGTTAAGGTTAGGGCTGGGTGGGGGTTAAGGGTTGGCAGAGCTGGGATTATGGTTATCCCCGTAGAAATGAACGAAAGTCACCACAAAGCTATGGATACCTAATCTGTACGTGCGCGTGCATGTGCCCTCCAATGGATTAACACCCCATCCTGGGTTATTCCCTGACTTGCGCCTGTAGCTTCCAGGATATGCTTCGGACCCTGCATAGGACAAGCAGTTAGAGAAAACGGATGACCACTATGCTAACTGAATACTTTGGTTTTAGCTGTGAATTCTGGGAGGAATGCTGTCGATCTCTAAAGCAAATCTTTGCTCATACTCTTCTCCCGTTTGAGTATCAGAATACTGCCTGTGATACTGCAGTCACAGAAATACATTCTGACATTAATGCTACACATTAACTTCCACAGCCCTAATACTTAACAAAAGTAACTTCATATTTTACAGTTGTAGACCTCTCTTTGTACACAGCTGTACATATACACATACATCTTTATATTACATCCTTGCAGAGTCCAGCAAGAGAGAGCATATATACACCTAAATTTGAGCAATTTTGACCATTTGGATCGAATGAATCTTTGTTAATTTGACTTCCTCTGCTGCCCCCTGGAGGATGGGCTCCCCCTTTGAGTCTGGTCCCTCCCAAGAAGGTATCTTCCTTCTCAGTTTTCCTTGCCACTGTCACCTCTGACTTGCTGTCTGTGGGCTTTGGGCAGGGATAATGTAAAGTGCTTTGAGACAATGTAATGTTGTGAAAATGTGCTATACAGTACAAATAAAATTGAATCGAATATTCACTTCTCCTTAGCTGTCTATGCAAACTGGCCAAACTATGCATCACGCAAACAAATTAAAGAGGATGTTTCTTTTGGTGCACCTGAAGTTTCCTGCATCATCAGAGGCCTCTTGTATAGAATAGCGTTAATTTCTTACTTAAAGGTCGCCTTACATAGGAAGCCTCAAGAAGTTAGGCTCATACACACAACCCTGCCCTCCCACCTACTCTTTTTCCAGAATTGGAGAAAAGGCCTTTTTGAATGCAAACGAATATTTGAATACTTGTATCATATTGTTTTGATAAAAAAATTGTGAACATTCAGTCGAAAAAAAGACACGGAACTGGAGGTTTGGGAGAGATGGAGCCCAGATACACATTCTTATGTGATACGCTGTCCTCTAGCATCCGGAACAGGAGAACGTTGTAAATGCTGCAGACTCAGGCATTTGTAGGCTTGTAAGCCTCCAATAATTGATTTACTGTTTTTGAGCTCGTGTTCTGCAACCTACTAAGAGACAGCAGGAAATTCCCGCATTATGATAAAAGACTGTGGGAATAAATAAAATTGTGATAGCCGCAATCCTGAGCTGAGTTTCAGGCCCTGATGTGTAATAAAAGATCCGGTCTATTTGAAAATGTCCACACAGGAATCGATAAGCGGTATCAAAAATGTTAATTTTATAACAAGTATCCGGTTCTTGACCTAAAGCATCCGATTTCAGATTTGAAATTGATTTTTGATTCCCAGCCCTACTTGACATATCACAAAACATGCCTCATCTCAAGGAGGTTCCAGGCACAGGAAGTAATTTCACTGTACTTCAGTAGCTTGTATACATCCCAGATCTAAACCCGACAGAGCAGCGGTTCTCGACCTTGACAAAGGACCCCATTATGTCAAGGAAACATGTTTGGCCCCCTTGCACAGGTTATGATATTGTTTCTCTTCTATGCCAATCTATCCCAGGGAACAAGCACTCGCACAGACACAAATTACAGATGCCACTTAAACTTACTAAATGTTTTCTGTCACCCAGACCCTGAAGCCCAACCCCACACTTATCTTTGGCCCTTAACTGGTATTGTGTCATCCTATATCTCGTTTTGAAAATACATTGATAACAGTGGCATTTTTGTCCTACACTTCTTGAGTTTATTGCGTGGCCCCCCTGGGTCCTCGCTGAGGCCCCTAGTGGGGCCACGGTCCCCTGGTTGAGAACCACTGCAACAGCGGACACTTGGGATGACGTGTGACGAAAGAAGTATGGAGCAAATTCCAAAAAGACAGTTTTAAGTACCTTCTTGGATTCATGCCTCAAAGTTTTTGGGATGTTCTCAGAGGAAAAGGCGTTCCTATTGGTACAGGTTTTCTGTAGCCCGTCCCGTGCAGCATTTGACAGAAAGCAGGGGTGCACCCTGAACGGTAAATGGAGGGATTATGGTGAGCTGGACACTGCATACTCAAATGGTGAACTTCACAATACAGAGCAGCAGAAAAAAGATGCGAGCTCATGTATATTAAAAACTTTTCAGTAATGCAGGGTATCTGGCTGCTAATAAGCTAGCTAGCGTCTGTTTCACAAGAAAAATAGTGAAATATAGTGTACCGATTTCTTTTTCTTCTTGTACTTTTCGGCGTTTTCTTCTGTGCCCTAGGGAATGCACTTACCGTTCACTTTGCTTATTAATCTTGTGATTTTACGTATCACTGGCCTTCCCAGGGGTATCCCGGTGATGTCATTCCGGGATCCGACTACTCGATAGCCACGCCCTCCGAGGGAATCTCACCCCGTGCCGTAGGCCCTGCACCAGGATGCGTCGGGGGGGGGGGGGGGGGGTGATTCCGGCGTTGGATTTAATTTTGTTTTTTTTTTTATTAAATACTACAACAAATAAAATTCATCCCTTCACG
>JAODKC010000053.1:5365396-5386359 GCA_026777985.1 Mormyrops attenuatus | reverse complement strand
CCCCCCCCCCCCCCCGGACGGCCGGGGGGGCTGCAGCTGGCCCTGTCAATCATTGGCGATGACGTCATGGGGGCTGTTAAGCCCCGCCCAATGTACCACTTAACCTTTTTGTCCCATTCTTGACTTAGTCTTGACTTGGACTCGATATAGGTGGTCTACTCCCTATCACTAATAAATGTATAATTTCAATAAATTTATAGAAATGCCAACATCAACAGCTGTCGTTCAACAGATTTTGTTCTTTTTGGTCTGATTTATTGTGTTTAATAACTTCATGTTTTTGTGGTATTTTGAATAAATAAATAGGTTCTGAAGAATCTTGTGTTTTATAACTGGAATATGTATGGGTTTATTTATCTATTTTGTAGTGCCGGGAAAAAAGCAGGCCCTTGTTACTAGCAGTTGAATATTTCCTGGGTTTTATTGTGCAATATTTTGTGTAATAATGAAACCTCCGCGGAAACCAAAACTTAAGAATACATAAATACTCTGTAGTGCTTGCTTAGCGCGTAAGAATTCTCAGGGCAGACGTGCTTTTATTTTGAAGCTTTATTCTTCTTCCTGCCTGAGGTTAACTTGAGTGGGCAAATTCTGTCTTGGCAGCAAACGGAATTTGTTTCCTATCTGTCTCAATTAATGTCCTGCTGTTCTTGGACAAAGAAACCATCTCCTGGTCCTTAATCTTCTCTCCACATTGGTGACCTCAACGTCTCTTCATACGTTTTTCAAGATATTTCTTCTCCTCTTTCTATCACCTTGAAATTATTGGGGAAAACAAGCACGACTGCAATCAAAAAGACATAGGCAAAGTAAGTATGGGTTAATTATCATTGCTTTTACCTAAGCCTATGTCATAACGTGTTTATTTCTTGGGCAGAATCGCATAATATATCTCTTTTATTCCTGAGATGATAGAAAACATTATGTATTAAAAACATTTTTTGTCACAGTTCAATTATTTCTCATAACATTTATTTTGTTGGTCATGTCAGTGGTATCATAGGTTACAATAACCATTAGCCTTTAAAATGTGTCCAGAGTGATACGATTTAAATGAAACTTATAATAGTTATAATAAATGAGTCATAGAGGAAGCACTGAAAAGTGGCTGAAAAGTGTTGGGTAAAACAGAAGTGTTTCATCTGATGGAACACATTCAAATATTCAGTTGTAGGGTTGTCTCTCTTCTGCAATTAACTTAAGATGGACTAACCGTATGGAAGGTGTTTTGTGACAATATTCAATAAACAAACGTCATGAAAATAACCATTTAAATAATACTTTTAATTGCAATTTAAATGGTTATGTAAATTTCCATCGAAATAATATCTGCAACCATTAAAATTATCTGTCAAAGTCACCCATTAAACTCAAGCCAAGTCGAGTCAACTCAAATCATGTTTGTTTATAGTGTTGTAGAAATTTCAAGCCCACACGGTATTCTGTGGGATTTAATTCTGAATTCAGGGAGAAATCACCACACTGCTACCACCGTGGTAATGCTACTAAGAACTTTCTGAATGACATATCTTTTATAGGGATTCACAGATAGTTCGCACCCCCTCCTCAGAAGCAGATCAAACCAGTCGGGTGGGGCGCGCAACTTGCAAGCATGTACCTTGGTTTGCGAGCATAATTCGTTCCGGTGTTACGTCCTTGTAATCCGAAGTGTTCGTATATCAAAGCAAATTTTCCCATATGAAATAATGGAAACTCAGATGATTCGTTCCACCATCCAAAACTGGTCATATAAAAATGATTAAGGTAAAAATACATAAAACAAATTAACCTGCACTTTACATCTGAAAAGAATCGTGGACGGTGTGAGGGAGACGAGAGAGAGGAGAGGAGGGTTATTGTAGGACGACTTTCACTATAACTAACGAATCACTGTTATCTGTTGGTTCACTGGAATCTTTTTCTTTTTGTGCGACTTTAACAAGGAGCCTGTCCAACGACAGCCGCTTTGGCCTCTTCGATTTCGCGGAAATGTGGACATTGCATTGTCGTTGAACAGATTCATCGCTCGCACTGCTACACCCTTATTCGGGTGGTGCTTTTCTACTAAACTGTGACTACACGACTGAGGCACGACGGCCGACTGAGACCGAGCGTGGGAGACGATTACCCACAATCCCACAGAGAGAGAGAGACAGGAACCGTTGGCTCAGCTGTGATCACGTGACGCCCGGCAGACAAAGCGTATACGTAATACTCGTATTGCAAGACCTCGCTCGTTTATCAAGTTGAAATTTAAAAATTTTGCTCGTCTTGCAAAACACTCGCGGACCAAGTTACTCGCAATCCAATGTTTTACTGTATATACTTTATGCAGTTTGCATCTTACAAGTACGAGGTATATGCACTTTATACAGCCTTCATCCCATTGGTCTGGCCACCTGTTCCGGGTTTCTTCAGTGATTCTTAGGACTTTTTACTCCGGCGCTGTGGAAAATGTCCTGACTCAGAACATCACATCCTAGTACGGAAACAGTATACAGGACATTAAGGGACTACAGAGAGTGATTCGATCGGGCAGCAGATCTTCTCTACCGTCTCTGCGGGACATTTATACCAGGAGATGCCGGAGCAGAGCGACCAGGATCATCAGAGACTCGTCTCATCCCAATAACTGTCTGTTTGAGCTGCTGAAATCAGGCCGGCGTTTTAGGAGCATTACGGCGAAAACAGAGAGACTCAGGAGGAGCTTCTGTCCTCACGCCGTAAGACTCCTTAATCAGGACGTGCCACCACTACACCCTAAATATACACAACTCATGTAAACCCTTCCCAACTGTCACCAACCTGCTATTTTAACGATCTGTAAATTACATGTCCATCTTTGCTTATATTATACTTATGTCACCTGCAACATTAAGGCACACTCCACTTTAAATACATAGTACTATCATCATATGCACATAAACCTTAAGATTATTTATGTATTAGAACCACTTCTGTATCTTTCTATATTACTGTATGTTTATATTTTAGTTTTTTTTAACTTGCTGCCTCATTTTGCACAGTCTAAGGGTCGTTCAGGGTAGTACATTTCACTACATGTTGTACCTGTATAACCATGTATATGATGAATAAAAGATCTTGTATCTTGTATCTTGCAAGCAGCCCCCACTCGACTGTAGCTTTTTATGGTTTTCCTGTTCTGTCTGTCAAGCACGCTGTAAACTTCCATTTCTGTTCTCTAGCCTGCATTTCTGCGAAATCTAAAAGGATCAAGGCCAAGTACATATTGCTTCACTAAGGATAACTCTTAATTCCCTTTAGCTTATTCTTGGGTGTCAGCTGTCTAACACACAGGTACCATTCCATTAATATAAAAATATATCCCAAAGCTGTATACAAAAATATCTCTGCTAGTCAATTTTTCTCTCATAAGATCACTTTTATCCAAAGTGCTGTACAGATGATATACCTTTAAAAACAACACGAAATGACAAAACAATGTCCATCCATTTTCTGAAAGCACCTGTCCTATTCAGGGTTGTGGGTGGTCTGGAGGCAAACCCAGAGGCTACAGGCACAAGGCAGGGAACAACCCAGGATGGGGAACCAACCCATCGCAGGGCTCAAAACAATGTAACATGGGCAATCTTTGGGGTGGATTATAATAATAATAATAATAATTATTATTATTATTATTATTATTATTACAGAGTGAAATCTGCAATTTATATGTGCAAGTAATAATGTGCAATTCTTCTGGTACATTTCTACTGTTCTTGTCAACGCCAGTCACTCCATTGGGTGCCTGTCCATATATATATATCCACAGTGTTGTACATATATTTATATACCCATTCTGTACATAAATACATACACTCTATGTATACACACATACATATATTTATCTAAGTTTACATATATACATATATATACATTTATATTCTTCAATACACTCATCCATATTTATATTTCCAGATTGTTTGTATAGTGTACTTTTTATACTGTACCGCTGATATAGATTTATTCCATTGTTTTACATTTTTGCTGCTCCTATCTTGTACTGTCCACTTTCTGCCGTGACGATGCAAATTTCCCACTTGTGGGACTATAAAGGATTATCTTATCTTATCGTAACAAAAGAAATGTAAAAGACAATAAAAGAAACCAAACGACAAAAACAATTAAAAACAATGACAACTGATTATTAAACAAGTCTCAAACTAATTTATAAGCTAAGGAATAAAAATGTGTTTTAAACAAGATTTGAAATCAGGCAGTGAAGGTGCTATGAGAGGCTGTAAATAACATTTGACTGGTTACATTGCAAACTAAGGCCCTGTGTCACACATGGTATTAACATGCATCCTGGGTGATCCGATCACAAGCGGGCAGCGCTAATTACAGGTGTGAACGCACCCAAAACGGATTGAAGACACGTCGACATCCGATTGCTCAAACCACAGATGGTCTGGTACGGGTACGGCCATATTCTTATAGTAGTGTGAACGCGAATGTGTCCCGGGCCACATTGTACAGTAGGGCCGCCTACTCAGCTGACGACCTCGTGTGAGCGGAAGTACGTACGTACGCATTTGACGTGATTTATGTTAAAACATCTGTCAGTGCAGAATGGGCCGCCGTGTAGTGAACTGCATTATGGCGCTTCTTTTTCTACAACACTAAAAAAATGTTAGAATCTGCTTCGTAATATCGGACTGTCATGAAACATCGTCAGAAGTGCGCAACATTAATGTTCCCCACAAATTCTGGAAAATAAATTGCGTAAGAAGTGATTCATTAAAGATGTTTGGAAATAAATTGGAAATAAATCATATATTTAATGCGCACTTTGATTAAGCTTCCTTCCTTATGTCAAAGGTGCTCCACGCTTTATTAATATTGGTGAACCATGGTGGTAAAAATGACATGAACCTACACAAACATGTAGGTAACAGTGTGCGTTCAGTAGCCTAGATAAAGCATATGTTAATTGAAACATAATAATAGTGTGATTGTTTATATAGTTTTATATTGGTCTGACCGGGGGCTTGAACTCCCAGTCAAAAATTCAGTCCCACTGCAGCCCGGACTACTTTGCTTCTTTTACTTCACTTGTTCCAAGTCAGACATGTAATTCGGCATATCACTCAAAACATTGAGCTGAGCAGAGTAGCTTCAGCGTGCTGCATCTGATGGTTGCGCTCACATCTGGGGTGGCATTGCGGCTCCTCGCAGCTGGGGTGGCACTGTGGCTCCTCGCATCTGGAGTGGCACTGCGGCTCCTCGAATCTGGGGTGGCACTGCGGCTCCCCGCATCTGGGGTGGCACTGCGGCTCCTCGAATCTGGGGTGGCACTGCGGCTCCCCGCAGCTGGGCTGGCACTGCGGCTCCTCGCAGCTGGCGCTGGCTGATGAGTGGTGGAGTCTGCAGTGTCGTCTGCCTTCTTTGGTGGCTGATGTTCTTTGATGGGTGACTGGCAGGAAGGTAGGCGTGGGTTGATAGCGAACTGCACAGGTCTGGGGCGCTTCAAAAGGATGGGGTGGCATCTCCCTTAATGTGTCATCCCATGCTCATCCACTGTCTTTGATGCAGATTTCTGGGCAAACTGTACTTGGTGTCCCTTGTTCCCACAACGGCAGCAGATGAGCTTTCAATCCCAGAGTCTACGGTCCGCAGCCGAACTCCCTGAGATGTTGCTGCTGCCGCCGCTCTCAAAGCATCACTCCACAGTGCCCCTTCCATTATGCCAGGCTAGAGTGGACTGCCAGAGCAGTGTTTAGGAGGACCCTCTCTAGCAATGCCAGTGAGCCCAATTCTGGCATCCAACCTCTGATACCAACATAGCACTTTCACAGACCCAGGCACCATGGTGGCAGTAAGAAGATGAGACTGCTTCAGCTAAACGTGGGTGCTGATTCATTTTCAGCCCTTAAACAGATCAAACACAACCCTCAAACACTAACTACCACACCGACAAACTCTGCCCATTGATGGCATGATATCCTTTATGGCACAGGCATGTTGATGGCTTGATATCCTTTGTGGCACACACATGTTGATGGCATGATATCCTTTGCGGCACACACATGTCTATGGCATGGTATCCTATGCGGCACATGCACGTTGATGGCATGATACCCTTTGCGGCACACACATGTTGATGGCAAGATATCCTTTGCGGCACACGCATGTCTGTGGCGTATCCTTTGTGGCACACACATGTCTATGGCATGGTATCCTATGTGGCACACGCATGTCTATGGCGTATCCTTTGTGGCACACACATGTCTATGGCATGGTATCCTATGCGGCACATGCATGTTGATGGCATGATATCCTTTGTGGCACACGCATGTCTATGGCATGGTATCCTATGTGGCACACACGTCTATGGCATGGTATCCTATGCGGCACACGCATGTTGATGGCATGGACACCCTTGGACATGCCCCAGATATACAGTTCTTTTAGAATATATAATTTTTGCTCTTTAATAGTTATACCGAACTAATTAATATAAAATTCAGCATTACACCAGAGTTTGACTTCCTGACTAATGTTATAATGTGTTTCAATGTCTGCAGGCAGACTGAACAGAGTAAAAGAGGATAAATATGAGTTTCCCGGAGGCCACAGAGCCTGACGTTTCTGCTCCTGTGCCAGAGGATTCTGATGAAGTGCTGCACCTGCAGGACAGGTGAGGACAGGGCTGGTTCTAACCGATGTGGCACCCTAAGCGAGCATCAGTGCAATAGGGGTGAAGATTGGGAGTTTGTTCATTTTTCTAAATAGGTCAAAAAAATTTGTAATAGCACAAAAAAAAACCTAATACAATATGGTATATTACACTGTATATAATCGATTAAATAATTGCTACTAATATATATATTAAAACAGGCACTTTAACGTCACAAATTTTTTATTTAATTGCCTCAACTTTAAGTGCGTTAATGTCACGGATCCGGGCGGAGAAAGCACAGAATGAGGCATGGTGCAGGCAGGAAGGTGGACGACCCACTGGCGGCTCACAGGTCGAATGGGGTTTATTAACAGAAAACACTAGGAACACTACAAAAACAAAATGGACCATGAGGGGTCAAAAGTAAAAGGGTAAAAATGAAGACTAACTAGAAATGGGGTGGGCAGGCGGGCAGGTTACAAATCATACAACATTCAACATCCATCACATGCATCTGTATCAGCATACAGACATTCAGTGACCCAACAAGAGACTAAACTAAGGCAGGGATATAAACAGACAAAACCAAACCGGGTAAGGAGGCAAGGAGTGAGACATGAAACAATCAACCAATCAGGGAGGGGGCAGGACAACGAGCAATTAAGACAACAAGGAGCAGGTAATACTAATTAACAAAGGTTGAGAAATCAGGCCACGGGTGAAACAAATAAACTAAAACATGAAACTCAACCTAGAAAACAGAAAGTAACACACAGGTAAAAACACAACGAGGGGCACAAGGGCAAGAAAAAAAAAAACAAAACCGAATACAAATCAAAACACCGGGACCAGAAAACTGATACAAGGGACAACACAAGGGAACCAAAACTACAACAGCAGAGGAAGTGGGATTTGAACACAAGACTGAGGTGTATATAGATCACTGCACGCTCAGCTGATTGAGCCATACGGCCATGTGGGGAGTGGGGGGGAAACACTAAAGACTGACGGGGAAAACAGGATGGCCAGCGACACCTGCTGGCCAAACGGGGAGAAGACAAAAGACTCAAACAAACAGGTGCTGACCCTGACGGTTAATAATAGTATGAATATAGATTTTTAATAGAATTCAACTTTGATACTGAATATACAGACCATAATATCTTTTTTGATGCTATTGCAACATGCTTGTATATGTATACATTAATCACAATAAAAAACCAAGAATTGTTTGACTGTAATGTAGGGCATATGTAGTTCTGGGGGTACCCAAGACAAAACCTAACTTAAGGTTCCTTCGCAGTTTGGAACATTATTTATGAATTGTGACACGTTTTATCTCAAGCAGTTACTTTGTTACTGTATCTAATTCTGTAAATCTTTGTGAACTACTGAAGGAACTATTAAGGAATGAGTCAAGAATAACACAAGTGAAATACTGATCTCATGTTTGTTCATCATTAATGAATCCTGATGCATCTTTTATCTCAAGTAGCAACTATATTTGTTCATGATTTGTCTATTTGTCAAATCAAATCAAACATAGACTATAAGGCTATTAAAAGCCACATCACAGATCATTCTGTTATCTTGCTTTGTTTGCAGACTAAGCCTACTTCCCTGTAAAAGGCTATAGTCTCTGGTCAGTCACTGTCAGACACCGACACCAGTTTATTTGTCTGTTATTGTTAAATCAAATCAAACATAGACCCAAGATTTCAGCACAAATGGAGAACGCTTGGGATGAAGTGTGGCCAGAAATAGCGCAGAAACTTATATCATTTTTACTGCTTTCTTGAATTTATACCTCAAGGATTTTAGGAAGTTCTAGCAGCGTTGGACACAAAGCAGGGACACCCTGATTGGTAACCCAGTCCATCGCTGGCCACACGCACCTACACCCATACAGGTGCCCTTCGGGGACAGCGTGCGGCTCAGTGGGCTAAGCGTCTGTGCCTTTTGTTTGAAGGTTGCTGGTTCAAGCCTGGCTTTAGCATATCTCAATTCAAATCTTGACGTTCTGTGGTCACATGGCTACGTAATTCTAATATAGTCCTATTCTCTCTAATCATTGCTGTGCCAGGCCGGCTGAAGTGGCCTGTGATTTGTCCTTGGCTAAGGAGGAGAAAGCTGAGGAGAAAGCTGCAGACACATCTGTCGGTCTCCAGGAAACAAACCATCAACAGGTACGGACAGTGGTGCTGTGAGGTTTAGTGGGTTAGGGCTGCGTCCCTCACTGGAAGGTTGCAGGTTCTTATCCCAGGGCTGTTATACTGATGCTGCTGTTGGGTTCTTGAGCAAAGCTGTAGCTGACCCTGTGCTCTGACCCGAACTTGCTCTCACCAGTGACTGTGTCTCTTATAGAAAGCATGATGGGACTTGATCTTTTAACTATAGAGATCAATAAAGTGTCTCTATTATATTCTATTTAGTAACCAAATAAGGAGAGACCAGGTACAACCTGGGAGGGCTCTTTGGCATGGAAACTAAAGCAGAAATTATGATTATTTATGCCTGAATGGTTTAATTAAATGGTCAGGAGCATTTACCATATGACTGAGGACATTATCTTTCTACTGCTGTATGTTGTCTTTAACCAATTTAATTCTCTTTTTTTCCCCTTCAACGTTCTACGTAATTGAAGGACATGACAGGTATGTCTCCAGCTGATATTTTCCGGGAGTATTACCATTATTTCCGGATTGGGATTAAAAGTCAGGCTAGGATTTGGGATCCTCCACAGTGAATTTTGCTGGGGGGGGGCAAGAGGACGCTGAGTTGCCAGTCCTGCCCTGTTTCACTTGCCTGCCCCTCATCAGCCTCACTGTTGCATTTTTTTATGTGGGTTTATGTCGCTGTTGAATGCCTCTGCAAAATTGTGTTATCGCTTATGATAAATGTTGAAAGGCAGTAATGTCTTACAGTACACACCTCAATACTACTATACATAAGACTACAGTAATCCACATGAAGAAAGCAGGGGAAACAACTGTAAATGCAGAAAACATGGTAAAATAAGTGATAAGGTGTTGATTTAATTTGATATCCCATGTAATTTTTAATACCGTGTGCTTACGTGCATTATTGCCACAGTGATTATTTGGTAGCATTTGGAACCGAATTTGATGACTCGTAAGACAGAACTTCATCATCTCGTTTTAGGAATGTTCATGTACGTAAAAATAGTGTTTCCTCTCCTGTCTTCTCCAGCCATCCCTCCACCTGAGGACATAGAGTTCTGCTCAGTGGGAGCAGACTTTGTGGACCTGAGCTGGGGCGTGCCAGAGGGACTGACTGAGCAGATGAAGTATTTTATAGTGACCTGGTCTGATGGGAGGAGCCAGGATAGCTGTAAGGTTAAAGGCACCAATAAGACGATGATACCAGGTCTCAGTCCTGGGAACAAGTATCTGTTCAAGGTAGCCACAGTGGGGGAAGGTGGCCGTCAGAGTGCATATGTGTCAGAGTCTGTAGAAACAGGTAATTTACACTCCATCACTATGATATTTTTTTATTATGGATATTTTACAGAGCCCCGGAAGGCAGGGAAAATAACATCAGTGTGCGTTTCACGTTCCATAGCCTTGCTGTCTTGTTTACAGTTACTGCCAGTGAATGGAGTCATTGCAGTCATTAATGAATACCTACCATAGCTTAATGCCTAAAGCACTTTACAGGAAATGTCTGTACATTTTAGGTTCCCACATAGCAAGGTGAGCCTGAACCGGATCCGGGCCCAGTGCTGTTCAGGAATTGCTGCAGATCTGTAAACCAGATCTGGCCCAATGTCTTTTTGCACAGCAGACCGGTCCGAAACCGCTTTTTAGATTTGAAACAGATGAAGGCCACATATGGGCCAGATTCACATTGAATGTTACCAAATCTGGCCTGTATTTGCACCAAAGTCAAAAGTTAAATTCAGATCAGATTTGAATGAGGGCAGTGAGTGGCTCTGGGTGCTAAGTCTCTGTGCCTGTGATCAGAAGGTTGCTGGTTCACCAAACTTTTTTGGGAGTAAAAGAGACTTAGCTTACTGCCCCCCTTTGAACCACCTCTGAGTTTTACTTTTGACTCTGGTACAGATACAGGCCCATATATGGCCCTTATCGGTTTCAAATCCAAAAAGCGGATTCGGACCACTGTGCAAAAAGACACTGGGCCAGATCTGGTTTACAGATCTGCAGCAATTTTGGAACAACATTTGGCCCAGATCCGGTTCAGACTCATCTTGCTATGTGAGACAATCGCCCCTCAGATTCTTAGCGCATAAGCTGCACATCTGGTAAGTGACTGGTCATACGTATATGGTCAGGCGAATGGGCGCCGGGTCTGGTAAGTGACTGATTGCATGTATATGGTCAGGCGAATGGGTGCCGGATCTGGTAAGTGACTGATCGAACAAATATGGTCAGGCAAATGGGCGCCCGTTCTGGTAAGTGACTGATCATTGCATATATGGTCAGGCGAATGCGTGCCGGATCTTCAGAATGTATACAGACCAGCTGTAATCATTCAGAACTCGGGACAGATTCTGGTGCAAACTCTCCTGTCCGAATGTCACTGGCACCCAGATTTAAGGAGATGCGGGCGGATCTGGCCCAGAATCAGCTGATGTGTGGGTTTATACCTTTTAGTCCATAAAGAATATTATTAATAAATAATTATTAAGAATATTGATATATTAATGGTAACAGAAAAGTATTGCGAAATCTAGAAAAAGGTTTTGCGGAATCTCGTAAAAGTCCATCCCACATTTGTGAGATCTGGGGCTCCACATTATTTTACATTTTGAAAACCAATTTTAATATTTTTAGTTAATGTTTGATAATAATAATACAGTATAGATTTAGTATTTTCTATTGATACTGTCCTTAAAATGAAGCTCAAAAACTGATGTTTTGAAAGACTATAACCCTGACTATCAAGAATTTGAGAAATCCCTCTTATAAAATTACATTTAGATGTGCACTCAATTTGTGTCCACATCTTGTGTTTGTTATGTCTGTCAAAATATGAATTCACAGAAGTCCCAGCACCAGGCAGTTTGATATCAATAGAAGAAGATGCAAGATCCCTCACCATTACCTGGGATAAACCTGAGGAATTGGAGAAAATACCACATCGCTACCTCATATCTAGCACCTGCCCTGAGGCAAAGTGGTTCTCTACAAAAAGCCAGAAGACCACCTTCTCAAACTTGGAACCAGACACTCATTACACTGTCAAAGTTTTCACTGTCCTGGAAAATGGGAAGCAGAGTGACCCTACCATGGAACACTTCCGCACCAGTAAGTGAAAGTGGAGTCTCAGTACAATATCAGTAAAACTACAACAAATACAAATTTTCAGTTGTGAAAAGTCATAAGAAATATACTTTGTAAATTACATTCATATACTAAACTATATCCCATTAATAATCAGCAAACATTTTTATTTCCATAATTCTCACTGTCTTATTAATTCAGTTATTTCTTGGAGGGTCTAATGTTCTAATTAAAATGGGCATATACAGATTATAACTAGTTACAACTTCATTTTTAATATCAAGAGTTTGTATTCTAACTAGTTATAATTGAATTTATATCCTCAAAAAATGGATTACAGTTGAAACGGCTTGCCATACCCTCGTTCCCGCTGCTTATAATCCTTTCCTCCTTCCACTGGGCTCAGGTGTCTTTGGCGAGTTTAAGCCTGTATCATTTTCTTTGTTCCAATTCCATTCCTGCAGGGCCAGGATCCAAAACAGTCTGCAGATTTTCCTACTCAAACACACCCATAGCAGGGTAATCTGCAGACTGGCCTCCCAGGATGGAATTGTACAGCCTTGTCTTAGACCTTTCTCCTGTCTTTGACATGTGGTTAATGAGCTCCTTTAATCTTGTCTGGAAAAGGGCATAAATATTAAAGGTGTTGCCCTTAAGTGGTTTAGGTCATATTTATCTGATAAAAGTTTTCCTGTCAAGCTGGGTGAACACTTTACTAGTACAAGCCCGCTTTCCTGTGGGGTCCCTCAAGGCTCCGTCTTAGGCCCTGTCATATTTTCACATTACATGCTGCTCCTGGGTTTCCTTTTCAGGAAACATAAATTCACGTTTCATTATTTTGCTTTGGAACTTTGGGGTTGTGGGAACTGAAGCGATTATCATAAGACTTCTTCAGCTGATTTTTATTCTTTTCCATGGCTCTGACATTTCAGCATGTGCAGTAAAAAAGAGACCACGGGAGGATGTCAACGAAGATGAGGATGATGATGACGAAGGCAAGGAGTATGACTATGGAGATGATAACTCTGAATCAGCATCTCAAGATTATTACTGTGAATCATCATATTCACAATGACATAAAACACCAAACATTTGTGCTTAGTATCAATTTGGGAGCCACTGACTACAATCACAATTAACAGCAAAATGTAAAGAACAGAACTGAACGAAACAGTCAAAAAAATTATGACATTTAATAAGAATGAATTATGTCTGAGCAGATATGTTAAACATTGCTTGTCATTGGACTTTTGTTATGAAACCAATACATTTGCGACATTTTTTACTGAATTTTTTACTGAAGCAAATATCCCAAATATACAAGAATCAGATTTTGTGTAAGCGCTGTACAGGTTAGAAACCGCAGTAGAAGGCAGTAGCCTGCCCCAGCTTGTTGCTTCTGGCTGTTGTACTGGCTGTACTGGGAACTCAGAGATATACACAAGGAGAACTAATGTCCATCAATGCCGCGCCACCATACCTGTAATCCAGCATACAAATCCAGCTGAAATCCAATCACTGTTTGCAGTGAAAGTTGTTAAAAAAAATGTGTTTTGATTTGAGACGAATGTAACCAGTTGACTGAGAGCATTAGAAGAGCCTCGAACATAGACACTTTCAAATCCAAACATTCCAGTTTGCCCAGGCTTTTAGCACAACTTAACACAGCTTAACACGGTGTTAACTCTACTGCATTTCTATCCTGCAATTATCCACCTAATTATCCTCATTTACCTGTAATTTAACTTTCATGTTTAACTGTTTCTCTTTTAAATGCATTGTTTTAGCCATGACTTAGTAATGTTTTTTTTTTTTATTTCTATCCTATCTTTTTAATTTGTGTTCAGGACTTTTCCCATGTGTAAAGCACTTTGAATGACCACAGTGTACGAAAGGTGATATATAAGTAAACTCATCCTGCTTTGCCTTCACTTGCTGCCACAATTGTATCGGTATTTTCACTTCACTGCCCTTCAAACCAGTGGCTTACGAGCCTGCGGGGATATTCAAAACCCGCCGGCGCTACACTGTCCCCCCTCAAAGGTCAGCTGTCCCGGTGACCATTACCCCCAGTCCCCACCTCCACTCTGGGACAAGGCTCCTCGGTCCCATCAGCCCATCATGTCCCCATTTGAACAGCAGAGGTCGCTGGCTATCCCAAAATCACCTAATTACTTACACCTCTCTCTGGTTTATTTATCGTTATCCGTATATATATGTGCCTGCCCTAGCCCTAGTCATTTGTTAGCTGCAGTGAGTTAGCGTTAGCCCTGTCAGTTCCCTGTCCTGTTATCCCCCAGGTAAGTCCTGCTTCTTCCTAGTTGTTTCCTGCTTTCATTTTGTTTGCTCCCTCGCAGTCCGTTGACTTCCCATTACTGTGCATTTTTGCGTGCAAAAAAGCCCCAAATGTCAAAACCACCAAGCCGCTCGTGGATCCCCAGTCCCTCCTGACACCCGGTCGTGACAATAAGGCGGCATCACTGGTCGATTATGTGATGGAAACTGTCGCGGTTAATGCATTTAAAATTTGCCTTGAGCTGAGGATGACCCACCACATCCTGTCTATGCCCCCGCCCCCGTCCCCTTTGATCTGATCAATAAATGCAATAAATAAGCTGAATGTAATAAATAACAGTATACTGTACAGTATTATAGTATGCCATTTCAAAAGTGCTTTCTGGGATGTGCTTCAGTTTTATATTAATGTATCAATGACTGAAATGTAATATCTCTGCAGCCTATTTTATCACAAAAGGCAAATTTTAATCAATGGTGTCTCTTTCAGCAGAAGATGACTTAAGAATGTCCTTGTTCTGGTTTCCTGTTCAACTGCTTTTCCTCAACAGCAGTAGAAAAACAACAGTGCAGTTTGATGATGTGTGTTATGCTAGGATCTGTCCCAAACTGTGCTGCACGTAAAAGGGCATCGCAGGGTAAGACATGCTGTAAGTAGTCTGTAAGTAGTCTGTAGGTAGTCTGTAAGTAGTCTGGAAATGGGATCTTTTGCATAAATCAGCTGACCTGCCCCGTAGTTTAAGTCACAATGCTCTGGATGGTCACTAGGACTTACAGACATAGACTAGGCTGGCTGGACCCAGTTATGCAGTTAATTAGCAATAATTATTAGAGGAATAAAGTAAGGGTTAAAGAAACCACACATCAAGAACCAAGAAATGTTAGCCTAAACCTAGCCTGAGTGGCTCAACAAAATAAGAAAATCAACAGGGACCCAGCGGCTGCCAGACACATGAACAAATAAGCATCAAGACAGAGGAATAGGCTCTGCAGCCAGTATGTTTATTTAGGCGGCAGAGCTTGTTAACTGGCAGCACTACCAGGCTGTTAAAGGCTGCAAACGGGATCCAGAATGACTGTGTCTATATAACCACAGCTCCCTCTGCTGGACAGGAAAAGGAACCTGTGGCAAAATATAGACGCTCTACGAATCAGATATGTTCCAAACAGCCATTCGCAACTTGGAATGTTCATGAGTCGTTATTCACCATCATTTTAAGGGCATACGCAAGTACAAAGAACTAGGATGCCGGGAGTACGCACGGTACGCTGCTGCGCGGCGGGAGTAGCAGCCAGAAGTCGTACTAGGCGGAATTGGAGCGTAGAAAAAAAAATTGAAGTTGCGGACAAGAAACGGGAGCCCAGTGAACACAGTTTGGACTTACAGCCCTCTTCGGTCGTATGTCTGAAAGTTGGTAAGTTGAACGTTCGTAAGTAGAGGAGCGTCTGTACAGACTACATCCCCTGCTGTAATCCCAGATTTTCTTTGTTGTCAGGCTGTAAATCAGCTGTACCAGCTTTCCCTGCATAACATCGCCAGCTGTTCTTTGAGGACTTAGAGAAAATTCAGTTCAATTAATTTTATAATCACTTATATTCTTTATATTCACTACACAGTCAGCCCAAGGCACTTGAGAAGAGTGCAGGGCTGCTACTATCCAATGTACTGCCCTAGGTGAGCATCACTGGCAGCGCCCCCTTGTGGGGCTCCAAGGATTACTGCCTGCCTTGCCCCCTGGGCATATTGCCATTATAGAATATAAGGAAAATGAGCCTGCTGTTGTGAATCTGTGAGCCAATTCTTCGAGCAGGTCTGTGCATGCAGGCAGATTGCAAACTGCACCCAGTGTCACAATTTGTAAGCTGTATTCATGATGAAAATCTCTAAGAACACAAAGTCTCAGCTACTATTAATCCACATGTTCTACTTTTTTCTCATTTCACTGGTTCCATATTCTAGGCTGCAAAATTTGTGCAAGAACAATTATAATGTAAATATGCAATTCGGCAAAATCAGGACATGCATTAAGTCCTAGCATGACATGATTAGGGCCTCATCGCTTCAACGTTACTTGCACGTTGACATGCAACTGCAAATTTTAATTTCAGAAGATCAGAGTCTAGATCTGCGCAAAGGTAGATCTGGTGCAAACACAGCATTGGAGAAAATCCAGGTCTGCAAAACAAGAAAATAAGCTACAGTTCATCACAGCATTTGGAATCAAAGGAAACGCTAAGACACTAAAAAGAAAAGCGAGGCTTTGCTATCAGGTGGGAGTCCTGAGGGTTTAATATGCAACCGGTCATGCAACAGAAACCTGCACACGCCTGCCTCCTTGGACTCAGTCCAATTCATATTCCGGCGAAACAGATTCATGGATGATTCAATCTCCCCAAAACTGCTCTGGGACATCTCAGCTCTGCCATCCAGCCTGGTGTTTAAACTAAGATGCCTCGATCTGAACGGCTCCCCATGTGACTGGCGGCCAAATTTTATAACACAGAGACCACAGGCGATGAGACCAGGCGGCCAGCGGTTATCCACGTTAATCATCAGCTCTGACATTCCTCAAGGCTGCTGCCTCAGCTTGCTGTTGTGCAATGTTCTCTACCAACTGCATAGCATAACGTGAGGGCAACAGCAATACCGAGTTTGTGGATGACACCATCGTGTTGGCTTCATCACAGAGGATGGCAAGGTTTGTCAAGATCGTTTGCTGTCCTGCCCTGGCCCATATGTCATTGGCTTGGGGCCAACCTCAACTATTTATAATGTAACAGTTTTTTGTTGTAAACCCCTGGTTAAGTTAAGTTGGCCTATTTCTCTTATTTCCTTGTTTTTTATCCTTGTTATCTCCTGCTTGTAGTAATGTTTAGTTATCCTTGTTGTTCTAATCTCCCTGCTGATGACACAGGGATTCCACACGAGGTCGCGAGGGGGGCGTGGGGATTCCACACGAGGTCGCGAGGGGGGCGTGGGGATTCCACACGAGGTCGCGAGGGGGGCGTGGCACGCAGGAGGATCGGCACGAGCGTGGCATGACGGTTCCCGTGTCGCTCCATTTCTTAAAGTAGGTAAGACGAAAACTGTTTTTGACCCCTTGTGGCTCTTGGTCCATTTGTTGCTTGTGCTTTTTTTTGTTGAGTTTAATAATGTTCCATCCTTGTGAGCCACGACGTGGATTGTCCTTCATTTATCATGCTCATCCTTACCAGGTTGCCTACAGGAGGAAGTTAAAAGACCTGACTGTGTGGTGCCACAAAACAACGTCTCCCTGAGTGTCGATGAGAATATGGAGATCATCACCTTCAGACAGATCAGAGGTGTTCATTCCCAGCTACTCAGTCATGGAACTCCTGCCAAGACCTTCGGCGGCTTCGGCTCCAGCTGCATCTTCAGGAAGATTCAGCAGAAGCAGTTTGTTTTCTGAGAAGGCCAGAGAGCTTTGGGTTGAGAACCAAACCTTGGTGACCTTCTACTGCTGCACTGCTGAAGCATCCCGACCGGATGTCATGGTGTGGTTAGGTAACCTAACTGCCCAGGATCTCAAACTCTTGCATGGGACAGTCCAGACAGCATCAAAGACCATTGTCACAGATCTTCCATATCTGGAATCAATCTTCCTCTCTTGCTGCCAGAAATTTGAGTCCATCTTCATAAACGTCAGCCCTTCCTCACACCCCTGCCCTCTGGGCATTACTGCAGAGGGATCACCACCTATACCATCTGTTTCAGAGATAATATCTTACCTCAGCCAATCAGATCGCTAAAAAATTGGTGACTTGTCCACCCCATAAGCCCCGTATTGCACATTTTTAATGTGCTACCTGCAATTTGCTATTCCAGAGATAAAGTGATATAGTAATAGAGTTTATAGACATGCAAATGTAAATCAAGTGCAGAGTGTTAGGGAAAATCCAGCATCATAAAATGAGCAATAAAGCTAAGGGCCAACCATTACAGAAAGCAAAATGTAAACAAAACCTTAAACTATAACTCAAAGGGCACGATAAGCTGAGGTCCCAGGTCTTTAAGTATGAACTGGTAATTGAACACAGGTGCACACAATCAGGAATCCAAATGGTACATTTAGTATTTGGGTGAGGATGATTATTAGCAACTGGACGTGCTTGAATCTAAGGTCTGAGATGCCTTGACAATCAGGTATGTTCTCCACAAACTGATATGTCCTGAAAGTTCCCAGAACTTGATAGAGTTTGCACACTATGTAAACAATTTGGTTATGGTTCCTTTGTATTTTACTTTCGAAAGCTTTGTTTAGTCTTAAATTGGGTTCTACTCAGCCCATCCTGATAAAGTGCTTATCCACAACCTAGTACATAAGATCTGTCGACATGTGAATACCCCAGAAAGCAATCAAGGAAGTATGGTCGTTTCAGGTAGGAGGACACCTAGAGCTAAGTAGTTCTGTTTAGGGTGTTTTGCTGTTTGTAGCTGTGTTATAGGAACCTGTAAATTAACATGGGTACAACAAAGTCTCAGAAGTTCAATGCGGCTTTAAGTAAGCAGGATACTCAGATCACCAACGGGTCACCGACAGTTCCAAATACAGTGTATGAGAGAGTTTGATATTGGCAAGGACACAACTTAATAATTTAAACACAAAGGTCTGTTTATCGGGGGAATGGATGAATCCAAATTACGTATAGGGGGTTCACGTCCCCCACACCGCCCCTGCCTGTTACCTAGCCTCATGCTTTTTTTGGTGAGTAAACCCTTCATTCAGGAGCTAGTACCATGTGCGACAGTCTGAAATCCAGATAGTCACACCTGTACATTTATGGCAGGAACTCTGGCCATTTGTCCATTACAAAGGTCTCCTCCACCAATGCATACTTAACCTCACTATTCCTTTGAGGACCCACTGTAAAAATATCCTATATTATTTTGTTTCTGTAGAAACTGCTGCGGTCACAAACTATCCTGATTCATGTATGGATATCCATGTTTTTTTTTTGTTTTTTTTTTTTTGATTGTCATTGATAGTAACAAAAATATTCTGCTTTATTTCCACAGCCTACATGAAAATGTGCAAGAAGAGAGCATTAAGTTATAATTTTGGGAGGGAGTGCCCATCTCTGAGGGCTTCTACACTCAGAAAAATAAATCTTTGGGTGAACGTAATTTATTCACGTCAAACATGTCCATCTAATCCAACTATATAAACTCAATTTGTATCTAAAATATTAAGCATTGGTTTGTAAAAATTAAGCTTACTAAAAATCTGAATATTAAATGAGGAAAATGATTTGATTTATTATATCCCAGGTTGTGGTCTAAAGGCAGTGAAAATGCACTCCTATAGCCGCTAGGGGCGCTCTCACTTTTTCTCGGCCCTGATAAATACTTAATGTTATGCAGTCTAGCAAAAAATTCAGTTGCTTTGATCAGACATGAGAGAATTTAGTGAGATTAACTTAACCATGTTCTATTCTCAGAACACAAAGTGAATGCATCGACTTAAAATGAATATTTCATTTTCAGAATACTCACTGCAGTGGTGCGTAACCACTACACGAAATTCAACTGAGTTCATTAACAGTAACGTATTTTCATTGTGGTAAAATTAACATTAGATAAACTTATTTGGTTCGAGTTGAACGAACGAAACCAAATAAATTCATCCAGCAAAGACTGACATTAGTACAACAAACTGAAGCTGTATTTGTTTATACAGTATATTACTTTATAAAATAATATACTGTATATAGTAGGCAATATTAGTTATACAGTACGCTTAAAATTAGTTGTACTAAATATAAATGAAATTAATTAGATAACCTAAAGGAAATCAATTTAGGTCTATAATAACCAAATTAGTTGTATCTAAATAAATATATTATGTTTAATCAACAATATATGAGTTTTTCAAATAACGCAATAAATACAAATTTAGTTTACATAATTTGATTAGATAGAAATATGTGGAATGATTAAATTACCCAACGACATATTTTGAGAGCTTCCCTATAACACAGTTGCAGATATCAGGCCATATGAGTGCTGGCCACTTGGACGTTTAAAACGCCTGGTCTGAAATCCATTCGTGGTCAGGAACAGCAAAGGGATATATGGTAATTTCTCAGCATCTTAAAAAAGCGGTTTTGCCCCCGGGAGGCGTGAGCACCAGCGTGATGTTAGTAAACCAGAAACCCGTCTATAGCGCGTCAGTCTTCGGCCACTGAATTGGCAATATTGACGAGAAAAATGAATTGGCAGAAGGATCTGGGGCGTAGGGGAGATTAAAACTGCCAAAGGAGAGGAAAGGAAAACAAGACAGATCGAGGTACGTTTATTGCAGCTAGTTAGTCGGAAATGAAAAGAATCTAGGAAGCTCGTTTTTATATTTCCCTTCTTGTGAAACAGATGATATGGCTATAAATATCAGATAGTGCTGTAGTAGCCTACTCAAGTCCGGTTCTGGTTTCGAGACCGGTATCGAGACCACATTTTCATGCAGTCTTACAAATGAACGCGGTAATACTCGCGTTTGAGTCGGTCTCGCACTACTGCGTTCAGTACCGCGTCTATGGTTCAGGTTCAGCACTGCGTCTATGGTTAAGGTTCAGCACTGCGTTTCTGGTTAAGGTTCAGTACTTCGTCTATGGTTCAGGTTCAGCACTGCGTCTATGATTCAGGTTCAGCACTGCGTTTCTGGTTACGGTTCAGTACTTCGTCTATGGTTCAGGTTCAGCACTGCGTCTATGGTTCAGGTTCAGCACTGCGTTTCTGGTTAAGG
>JAODKC010000053.1:5320613-5338996 GCA_026777985.1 Mormyrops attenuatus | reverse complement strand
CCCCCCCCCCCCCCCCCCCCCCCCCCCCCCCCCCCCCCCCCCTCTTTCCCCCCCCCCGCCCCTCCCGCCCCAAACCCACCGGAACTCGGCGCCCCCCCCCCCCCCCCACCCTCTCAGAAGAAGGCCGGCCTCCCGCCCTCCGCATCCTCTCCGAAGAAGGCCGGCCTCCCGCCCCCCCATCCTCTCCGAAGAAGGCCAGCCTCCCGCCCCTCTGGCAGGAGGTACCCCAGAATCCGCTCAGTTCAGTAGGTGAAGAACTAACTGTTGATGCTGCAATTTGCCAGATATCTTACTTCACCTCAGCAAGAGTGCATTGAAAAGGCATTATAGGGCAATGTGGATGAAATGAACTGGGAATATTTACTTAACCTGTTCTGAAGAATGGGCTCAGGCTTACGCTGCACTGCTTCAAAAGAAAACTTGCAAGCTGCAATTTTGTCAGTGGCTCATAAAGTTCTTCTTCAAGAGCCCAAGTTTATTATTGACTGCTTTCACTGCAGCATGGAAAATGTACAAAAATTCATGAGCAAAAATAGAGTAATGCTATAACTTTAACTGTATGAGTTGAAGAGGCCAACTAACAGGAAGGTGGCAGACGTGAGACAGTCATCCATGCAACAGGAACCACACCAAAAGGAATAAGTGGCCTTTAACTAACATTTACAATAAGTGAGACGCATTGACCAAAGTAAACTGGAGATCTTTTGAAGTTTTTGCACACTTCAGTTTGCAAAGAAATGATTGCAGTGACGTTTAATAGTCTAAGTCGTCAGCCTGTAGCTCACACATGTGGAGCAGTTCTAAAGGTACCATGTACCTAGAGCTCCTACCCAGGGATTTAGGCTGAATTTTACAGTGTCCTCTGTGGGGACTGGTTTACGATGGACATTGTGTAGTTAGTGGTACGGCAACAAAAAGCACCCTCTTAACACACATGTGTTTATTGTTCACATAGCATCTATTTATTTACAGTACCTAACACTTTAGACCACCTATGAAGCGCTGAAAAACATGGGTTAATTTTGTAGTGATAATGTACGGAGCGCACACACCGATTACAGCGCGTTGCCACACCCACCACACGACAAACCACCTCAGGGATGAGAACCTAAGGGCAGCCATGCAGTGGGTGATACCTCAGCACCACACAAGTCTGAACAGACCTCTGTTAGGTTTTATCCAGGGGCTGGAGTGCCAATCCTGCCACCAACCCCCCAATTTCACCGCAAGTTGGGGGACCTCCTTATAGGGCTGGATATAGATTAACGTCATACCCAGGACGGGGCAATTGCAGGTTAAGGGCCCAATGGAGTAGAATCATTCTAGGTATTTATGGGATTTGAACCAGCAGCCTTCCAGTTACTGGCACAGATCCCTAGCCTCAGAGCCACCACTCCGCCCATACTTTGTACTTTCTAGTTAAATCAAATGGGTTCTTCGCGTAGCGTCAGCGGTTTATTTAATGCACCAGTTTGTTGAAATACAGTAAGCAAAATGCACAACCACACCTTTACCAAAAGCTATTCAAGTTTCAAAAAGTTCATTGGTTGCACCTACTAATGCCTGAACCAGAATAGTAGACTATAAAAAAATATAATTACATTGTCTTTGTTATGTGAGGAAATGAGGGTGTAAATGGTTACACTATTAAACACAGTAACAGCCCTGGGCGGGGAAAAGTTTTGCAGTAAGACATTGCATCATGTGTTACAACCTGTGTCTAAAATAATTTATAAACAGTAATAGACATCATTTTGTCAGTTTAATTGTTTGATGGATATTTAAACTTGTTGCACGCAAATAAAGTTTTTCCAGCAAAAGCTTAATTTGATTTTAATTTGTTATAGTCCATATAAAACATTGTTTTGCTTTAATCAATCACCCATGCATATCTGATATATATGGAAAATGGTGACTACTGGTAAGAGCGCAGAGAAGGACCTGGCCATACCTTTTTAAGTTCAAATTTAAGTACACTGCAGAGATTTTATTCTAGGGAAAATGTGTGTTTTTTTTGTTACAACAAATTCATGTCTTCAACAAATATCTAGAATTTCAGAACGGCAAAGGTTATATAACTATGGTTTAGATATTATTCTTCTACAAGTTAAAAGGATACTTGATCACATTCCATTCGTCAAATTCAAGTTCCAAGTGCGAAAACAAATCCTGAACCTGCCTGAAATACATGAACCATCATGATTAATGATGAATGAACATGGGATCAATAATTAACTAACATTTAGTTACTGGTTAATTAATACATTAAGTAAGAGTGTACTGCTACTATGTGCCTCCTCAAGTAAAGTGTTTCCGAAACATTTATGACAAAATGCCAGATTAATATTGCTTTTGAAAATACCACTTACCACACGGTATAAATGTTTGGTACTACAGTTTATGGTCTTGTGCCGTACAGTATAATGTTTAAATAAAATAAATGGAATTCATAAAATACGAATAATAATTAAAATACGTCCCAATACACATTTTTAGACCTACTGATTTTCACATGAAGGCACAGGTTGATGGTATGAATTTTAGGCATGTGCATGGTCATGTGCACGGTCATGTGCGCAGTCATTTCGCTGGCTTACCTGTAACCATGTAGTTTCCCAGATGTTTGTAATTGTTCTATGAAAGTTATTACTGTGTCAATGCATGCGTCCACACCAGAAACAACTTCCTGTAATTTCAGGTGAGCACCAGATACTTTCAGCTGAGCACCAGTTTGTTTCAGCTGAGCACCAGATAATTTCAGCTGAGCACCAGATACTTTCAGCTAAGCACCAGATACTTTCAGCTGAGCACCAGATAGTTTCAGCTGAGCACCAGATAGTTTCAGGTGAGCACCAGATAGTTTCAGCTGAGCACCAGTTTGTTTCAGGTGAGCACCAGATAGTTTCAGCTGAGCACCAGTTTGTTTCAGCTGAGCACCAGGTAGTTTCAGCTGAGCACCAGTTTGTTTCAGGTGAGCACCAGATAGTTTCAGCTAAGCACCAGATAGTTTCAGGTGCACACCAGATTGTTTCAGATTGTGCACCAGAAACTAAAAATAAAAAATAATAATTTCATGTCCCCTTAGGGCCTCTGTACTTTTCCTTTTTGCTTTGCTATCCTCGTTCAAAAAAATGAATATAATGTATGTGAACCCAAGCAATAATTTGTATGCACATATAATGCTTTTCCGATTAAAATAATTTAAGAAATAATAATAATAATAATAAAAACAAATAAAAAATAAACATTGAAAATAATATAAAAATAAAAACAAAATTTTAGAAAAACAAAACTATAGTAACACAATGTCTTAGAGGGTGGGGCGTGAGGGGGGTGTGATCTGGCTGTCAGGCATCCATGATCATGGACCCAGCCCAGTTCCATGGAAGATCTGATCTGACTTCATAATGACATGGTTTAATAGTAAGTGAAGGTGCCAGTTTTTGGCGTGTTTGGTTCAAGAGGCATCAAGAACAGGACAGTGATTCAGGCAGGGCAGCGTATAGATCTGCTTAAAGGTAGGTTTTAATTCAATGATACCAAAAAGAATATGGCAGTTCCACCTAAATGCATAGCAGATAGTAACACTATTGTGCAGGTACATGGAAAACATCCTCAGTATTAGGTGAACAAATTTAATGACGAACATTATCTTACAAAGTCTGTAAAATGTTATATTTTTGTTACACATATTGTATTTCTTTCTGTTTTACTTTTTAAATGCTACAATTATCTTCCTACTGGAATCTGAATATAAGCTGTTTATTTGTCGAGTATTTAAAGATGTTTCAGTTTGATGTGTTCAGTCTCAAATCACACACACCAAATTTTTTAAATAATTTGTATATTATGTAACGTGTGTGTGTGTGTGTGTGGGTGTGAGTATACCTTACCTTATGGAGACACAATGTCCCCACAACATGATGAATACCTGTTTTTTTTTCCCTTATGGGGGCCTGGAAACTCAATTCGATAAGAATCTGTGACTGCAATGAGAAAACTAAAAATGCATAAACTTTTCTTGGTTACTCATGGTTAAGGTTAGGGCTGTGTAGGGGTTAAGGTTGCCATAGTTAGCGTTAGCATTTTTCCCATAGGAATGAATGAGCAGTCCCCATAAAGATATGTTTACCCGACATATATGTGTGTGTGTGTGTGTGTGTGTAAGAGAGAGAGAGATCCAGGTATACCTTACCATGTGGAGACCAAATGTCCCCACAACATGATAAATGCCTGTTTTTTGACCTTATGAGGACCAGTTCACAAGTACCCAATATAAAAGAATATTCTTACTTTTTTGTCATGAGGCTAGAAATCATCCTGATTTTTCACTAATGCGTGAAATTCTCTCTGGTGCAATTTAGTTTCTCTCCGCCTCATGATTGCTAATTGTTCTACCTGATTGCTCGTTGTCCTGTGCCCACTCCGATTGGTTAATTGTTTCATGTTTCGCTTCTGCATCTTCGTTACCTGGTTTAGTCTGTGTATTAAAGTCTTCAGTGGGTCATTGGGGCTGAATGTGTGTCGTCATGCTGTCCCGTTGTCCCCATTTGTGTCATCCCTTTGTTTCTTGCAGTTATTTGTTTTCCTTGTTTTGCTTTTTAACCCCTCATGGTCCCTTTTTGTGCCCTACTGGTTTTGTTCGGTTTCCCTATTAAACTCCGTTGTTGTCTTGGACCTGCGAAGTGGATGGTTGCCTGCTTTACGCCTGCACCATGCCCAGCTGCCACGACAGATGCCACACTGAATGGACTTGAAACTCAAGTCTCATTTTAATAATGAAATCATGCAAAAATAAACTTTCTTATTGTATGGAGTAACACTTGAAAATGCAGACAGTGCTGTTTGTTTCTGGATTTTTCTCTCTGGATGCTCCCTGCTTGTTCCAGGCAGTGCTTGAAGTGGTGAAATAAGCTTGCAGTATTTCCAGTTTTAATTGGCACAAGTTTCTGGGGGTGTTTACCACTGTGTGAAAAGAGGTGTATACGGACTGGAATTCCACTGTATGCTCCCTGACGCTCCAGAGATATGCCGCCAGCTTAGAGCAATTAATTGCCAAGGTGAATAATCCTTGGGGGTCTTGCAAAGGAACATTTGCATTTTATACAGTACCTTGGGCCATCAGGTACTCTTCAGCTGGTTAAAAGACTGATCTGGATTGGTAACATTTTAGCTTAAGCTGTTTGTGGATCATATCCATGCATGTTGCTTCTGGCATTATGTATTGTAATTAAATCATATTACAGGATTAAAGATAAAAATAAATGCAAACATATCAGAATATGCAGCAGTCATACAAAAGCATAAACAAACTTACTGAAGTAGTTATTTTACAATCGTATCATCTTTTAAGTTGCAGAGTCCTCTTTCACCTCTTTGAGGTCTCTGACTCCATCTTGTCCATCTGCTAAATAACATTCTCCATTAACGATTCATGTTTCATTTGTGTTAAAAAATGCATTTAACATGCAGTCCAGGGGCCTGAATCATGAAGCCAGATTCCTTGCTAAGCTGGATAACTTTGGGGATAAGTAGCAGTGACTCAGGCTTTTTGGTATGATGATGCTGGTTCTCTTTTACGCGGGACACATCACCACGGTAATTCATGCTACAGAGTTAAACTGCACCAGAGCCGGATAGGTTTCAGGATCATGGAACTCAGTGCTTGTACCAGTCAAAGAGAAGTAGGTATATTTCACAAACTTTCTGGCCTGTCCAAGACATTTCCATACAGGATTCAATGAAAAGATGTCTGCTATAACAACATATTGGTTCAGCATTTTGATTTGACAGTAACTCTTGCAAACCCTTTTGTTTTCCAGGCTGCTTTATGTGCAAATTTTAATTAACATTTGAATGTTCAGATGTGCACTTCATATTCAATACTACAGCGCCAGAGCAAGCTGGTCCATAGTAAATAGGCCCTCGTTTGTCTCAGTGTTAATACTCGTTGCATTCCCTATTGTCGCGCGTATGTCTGCATGTGTCTTGTATGAACCCTTAGCTGAGGGGCAGTACTCAACTGAAAGGCCAAGCCAGCAGCTAATAACCGGCCAGGCAGATGCCGGAAAATCTGAGTTTAACAGCTGTATTCAGATAATTGTGTGGTGTTTTCAGGTCCAGATAGCAAAGTTCTGCTGATGTCCAGTCCCCTCCACCAAAAAGCAGGTTTCCTGGGTGTTTTACTTTGTCCAGATTCTCCAGGATATACCACTTTTCAAACAGTGTACTGTACGCAACACCAGACCCGAAATTACCAAAGTACACCGCCAACATCTTTTTACATCATTTATCCACAATATCTCCCGTTGCTTTCTTTACCAACATCTGAAGTTTCCTCTGAGGGAGTGTTTATCACTGTTTATCACTATACCATGATATCGCAAAAGCATTTCGACTCACGCGTATTACCGATACCACAGCATGTGACATGTTTCACAGATCCAGTCAATCTTATGTTTGTTAGTTATCTGTTCTTAAAAGACTGATATATGTTTAGTTGGAACTGCATTCATTTCTGTGATGTGATGAGTGTTTACAAGTGATGTTCCTTATCCACAGTTTATCAAAGTTTCTCATTTTCTTACAGTTTAAATTTACCGTACGTTGATATATCGTTTATATCGCCCAGTTCCAGGCTTGACATACTGTAACTTTGTGTTTGACCAAGCAGAATCCGCAGTGACCTCACCATATCAAAATGAACCGTTTCTGGTGCATCCCTACCAAAGTAAGGAGACGGCCGTTTAAGGTGAGTGGAACTTCTGCAGTGCTGTGATCTCTGCTACCTTCTGTTCTGACTTCTTAACCTGTTTAAGTTGTCCTGCAGTTCCAGGCTTCACGGAACCATGTCCGCCCTTTTCTCCTGCAAATTATGGACGATTTAGTGGATGATGAGCTGAAGCGATTCAAGTTCCACCTGAACACACAAGTATTGCAGGAATTCGAGCCCATTCCAGTCAGTCAGTTAGAACGTGCAGACCGGATAGATACAGTTAAGAAAATGAAAGACTATTATAATACTGAAGGAGCACTTCGGGTAACTCATGCTGTATTGAAGAAGATGGAAATGAATGATCTGGCTAAAAAAGTACGGAATGTAATGAATATGGGTAAGATGTCCGGCATGATCTGCACATTTCACATTGATAATTGTATCCAAAAACCTGACCGCCGGAATGCTGACATTACTCTCTGAATATTGTTTTAATCAGTATAATTGCCTGTTATCCGAAGTATTCTAATATACGCTCTATTGTCAAAGGCATTGGGACACCTGCCTTTACACACATATGAACTTTAATGACATCACACCCTTAACACTTAGGCTTTAATAGTTGGCTCACACTTTGCAGCTACAACAGCTTCAGCTCTTCTGGGAAGGCGGTCCTCAAGGTTTAGGGGTGTTTTTATGGGAATTTTTGACCATTCTTCTAGGAGAGTATTTGTGAGGTCAGGCACTGATCTTGGACGAGAAGGCCTGGCTCACAGTCTCCGCTCTAATTCATTCCAAAGGTGTTCTACCGGGTTGAGGTCAGGACTCTGTTCAGGCCAGTCAAGTTCCTCCACACCAGACTTGCTCATCCATGTCCTTATGGACCTTGCTTTGTGCACTGGTGTGCAGTCATGTTGGAACAGGAAGGGGCCATCCCCAAACTGTTCCCACAAAGTTGGGAGCATGAAATTGTCCAAAATGGCTTCAAATGCTGCAGCATTAAGTGTTCCTTTTACTGGAACTAAGGGGCCAAGCCCAACCACTGAAAAACAACCCCATAACCCCCCCTCCACCAAACTTTATACTTGGCACAATGCAGTCAGGCAAGTGCCGTTCTCCTGGCAACCGCCAGACCCAGACTCGTCCATCGGAGTGCCAGGCAGAAGCGTGATTTGTCACTCCAGAGAACACATCTGCACTGCTCTGGAGTCCAGTGGCGGCGTGCTTTACATCAGTGTATCCGACACTTTGCATTGCACTTGGTGATGTAAGGCTTGGATGCAGCTGCTCGGCCATGGAAACCCATTCCATGAAGTTCTCTACGCACTGTTCTTGAGCTAATCTGAAGGCCACATGAAGTTTGGAGGTCTGTAGCTATTGGCTCTGCAGACAGTTGGTGACTTCTGCACACTGTGCGCCTCAGCATGCGTTGTCCCCGCTGTAATTTTACATGGCCTACCACTTCGTGGCTGAGTTGCTCTTGTTCCCAATTGCTTCCACTTTGTTATAATACCACTAACAGTTGACCGTGGAAAATTTAGTAGTGAGGAAATTTCACAAATGGACTTATTGCACAAGTGGCATCCTATCACGGTACCACGCTTGAATTCACTGAGCTCCTGAGAGCGACCCATTCTTTCGCAAATGTTTGTAGAAGCAGTGATTGGAACACCTGAATTCAATGATTTGGAGGCGTGTCCCGATACTTTTGGCAGTATAATGTATATGTGTAACACATTCGCCACAATCATATCAATGCATATATTCTATAACATCTCCAATGAATTTGTGATCAAATACCTATATATTTTGCAGAAATAGAAACAGAGACAGCTGTTATGTTGGCTTAAAGTGAAGTGTTATTTGCATTTCTTAAAATTACTCATTGACAGCAGTTAATTAAGAGTATAATTGTCTGGAGCGCCATAGTTGTCACTTATTACATATTGAGAAACATAACAGCTGACAGTCTGTAGGCATCATTTCAAGAAAAGGCTACATTTATTTCGGGTCATCATCTATACAATGGCTAACAGTACTATAAATATCAACACATTTTATTTGTTTCCCAAAGCACACTCTCCACCCAATAGTCTTAGCATCAGCTCTCTGGGTACGATGTCTGTCACCCTCACCTGGGACAAGCCGAAAGGGATGGAGGACATTTCACACAGTTACAGTGTGACGTGGACGGACAGCAACTCGAGCCAGAGCCACTCTATCATCACAGATGAGAACGAAGTTGTCCTGTCCAGCCTGAGCCCAGGAACGGAGTACACTCTCTCAGTCTGCACTATGCTGAAAGACACCGATCTCAAGAGTGAACCTGTCACCATCAAAACCTGCACGAGTAAGACCACACTCATATGTCTTTATTGTCATTGTACATGTTTCCACTAATACTGTTGGTTATAAAAGATAAATAAAATAAAATAAATACAAATACTAAAATAAAATACGTAGTATATGCAAAATAGATGCACCACATCAAGCTGAATGGTGAAAGTGCAGTAGTGCAATAATTTTCTTTTAGCAGCATCAAACAATGTATTTTTCTTTTAAAATTAGCAGCAGTCATGGGGATAAGAGTTAACAGCACTATAAACATTATAAACATTGTTGTTTGGGTGGGGGGCAGGTTGGGTGCATAAGGAATGCTTGTGCAGATGTGGTAGGGTAATTTCAGTTCGTTGTTCCCAGTGGTGGACACAGCTAATTGAAAAGTTAGCTTCGATAACTGCTAATCAGCTAAATCTAAAGTTTACTCCGATAACCCTGAGCTGATGATAACCACTAACCGCTATCTTATTTTATATGAATTTAGCTTTGGCTTGGTTATTGAACCCCTTAAAAAATTTCAGTTCAGAGCTCAGATATGCGATCATTTATGGAGAGTGTCCGAGTTAACATACAGTATGATAATCATTGTATGACCGCATATGATAATCATTATGATGATCATTAAGATGATTTGCTCTGGCATGAGTACTGCATTAACGAATTGTGATTGAATTGTGTTATTTTGTTCTACAGTGGCTCAGTGTGACATTTTTTGTTTCTCTTTGATTGGTCTCTCCCTGCCTGCATGCAGGAGTATGTACATATACACACACTGATGATAAAACGCCAAACGGTACCTTTAGCTGTGGTGCTAATATGTTCCAAAAATTAAGTGGTTTATAGCTGAGTATTCTAAAAAAACAAAATGAGAAGAAAGAGGAGGAGTCTGCGGGAGAGGGGGGAGTCAAAAAGAGGTCCCGAGACAGAGTGATGAAGAGAAACGACTGAGCCAGTGAAAAACAAAAAAATACCACTTTCAACCACAATGGCAGGGGCTGAGTGAAAGCTGTCGAGAAGTTATTAAGTTATTAAGTTAATATTCAGATCAAAATATTTTGCAACAATCGCATTGTGATCCACTGTTAATCTTTCAACAATGCAAAAAACTACGGTATGTCAATTAGGACAACTATTTATCAGCATGCAAGGTCATTGAGTTATACTATGCTGCAACAAAAAAAAGGGGTGCGACCAAATCATGTGCTGGTGCAACCAACTGAGAAGGCCGGTAGCATAAGTGTTACCACTGGAAAAATAAGTCTGGAGCCCTGTAGTTTCTTGTTCTTTACTTGGTTATGATGACTGATGGCTTTGTGGTAGAAGCTAAGCCACCCTTAACATCATAAACTGCTAGAGAATTAAGCACAACTACAAAAGTAATAAGTCTAAATGCCATTTTGAGTTTTATTACAATAACGATTGTTATTCCATAGGACACGAGCTGAGAATTGTGCTGTTAGGAAGAACTGGAGTGGGGAAGAGTGCGACTGGAAACACCATCCTGGGCAGGAAAGAGTTTAAATCAGAAGTCAGCAACTACTCTGTGACAATGAGCTGTGGTAAAGCCAGAGGCAAAGCCTGTGGAAGAAAGATGTCGGTGGTGGACACTCCAGGCCTGTTTAACACAAAGCTGAGCAAGGATGACCTCATAAAGAAGATCACAGAGTGCGTTTCCCTGTGTGCTCCTGGGCCCCACGCATTCCTGGTGCTGCTACAGGTGGGCAGATTCACACAAGAAGAGCAGGAAACGCTGAACATCATCCAGGAGGTTTTTGGCCCTGAATCAGCCCGATACACCATGGTGCTGTTCACACATGGGGACGTTCTGGGTGACGCTGCTGACCGATTTCTTAGTGGTGATGCAAAGCTTAAGGAATTCATTGAGAAATGCCAGGGTGGATATCATGTCGTGAACAATAAAGATATATGGAATGCCAGTCAGGTCACAGATCTGCTGGACAAGATAGAGGAGATGATCGAGAAGAATGGAGGAGGCCATTACACCAACGAGATGTTCATGAAGGCCAAGAAGGGCAGCAAGAAGAAAAACAAGGGAGACAAAGTTCTGGGAGACAAAGGGGAGGGAAAGAAAGAAAAACAAAAAACTCTGGAAAAAACTCCAACAGACCAGGATGAAAAAAAGAATAAAAGCAGCACTAAATAGGAACCCAGCACAGGAACAGTAATCGGTGAAAATATGATCTCATTTTCAGTGAGGATTAAATGTATGTTCTGTTTAGGTATTTTGGATCTGACTCAACATACTGCTAGATTTTATTACAGGGGCTGCCTGTGATCAGACTGATACATTTATTGTGTACAGGTCTTTAGTGGTGGTGGGATCGCTGTCCTTGCTGTGGGGTCAAATCCCCCGGCGGGATCTGACACAGATTTAGGTTTTTGAGACGTATATGTTTAAAGTTGATTTTAACAAAAAATAGAATAATAACATTCTAAATGGTCTCAGATTATTGGTGCTGAGTTTGTGCTGATTAAAAGCACATGTAACACTTTGGGATAAATGTTTTTTAGACAGGTGAAATATTTTAAAATGTCAAGGCATGTCAGACTACCCTGAAAGTGGCTGAGAGGCCTCAGACTCCAGAAGGTTAAATCCCATGACTGGTGGAGTAATCATATCACAGTTGGGTGCTTGAACAAGGCCCTCAACCCCATTCATTTCAGGGAGGCTGGCTGACCCCACTGTGCGACCCCGTTGCACGACCCCGCTGTACGACCCTGCTCTATGACCCCGCTGCACGACCCCACTGAACGAGCCCGTTGAACGAGCCCGCTGTACGACCCCGCTGCACGACCCCACTGAACGAGCCCGTTGAACGAGCCCGCTGTACGACCCCGCTGTACGACCCTTAGATTTCCTCATTTGCAAATTGCTCTAGACAAAAGAATCTGCTAAATAAATAAATGTAACGGTTTGATCTTTTCATGTATTTGTCACCTTAAGCTAGTGTATGATAATAATAAACATAACCATATAAAAATAACTGTAAGTATCCCATGTTTTATTTTCAGTGTCTTTATAATGTTTTTTTACCTTTAACTTATGCATGACAATAGCAATCAACATAACCATTATGATAACAGTACTATTATTCCCCATAACCGAGTTCTCGATAAGCATTTGGAAGATGTAGGAATATTCCTAGTAGTGTTGCCTTTTGTTGGCAGATTTTGCTTTAGATAAGTTTTATTTCTGTGGGCTTGAACTGTAGGGAATCATTCAGTTTCTTTTCTTAAATTAAATTTGACTTATATAAAGCCTGTTGAATATACAATAAACCCAGATAAACTGACTTCTGTGTCTTGTTTTTATTCCGGCATACGGACTGATTTGGGGTGACCCTCAGGGGTGACATCACTTTGTAGATAACACTGACCTAATCGGATTCCCTTGTCAGGGTGATGTCTATTTTATTGGTTTTTTTAACGTGTGTATGAATCAAACACATATTCCAGTCTGACTGAGGATTGAAGCAGAGCTTAGTTGCAGACACTTCAGTGAAGGAGATGAAGAACTACAGAATATAAAACACAGAGTCGTCAAACAAAGGCGAAACTGCCCAAAATGCACTGAGCTGCACTACCCTCAAGACTGCGCTACCCTCAAGACTGCACTACCCTACTTGCATCAAGCAAAGCTAGATCAAGATTGAGCACAGAATGACAAACAGGTAGAGCTTAAATAGGGATCATAAGGAGATGCAGGTGAAGCCAATGGAACACTGGAGTTTTCAGGAGGTCCGCAGAGATGTTTCATAATATCACCATAATGTAACAAAAATAACTAAAAAGAACATAACACATTTCAAAAATAACATTTCACCTGGGATGGGGTCTGTGGTTCAAACTAGGGTCTGTTTACTATCAATATCTGATTTTTAATGGCTGAAGGATAGCAAGTGTTCCATGTAATTCCAGTTGCATCAAGTTGCATAAATGAACAAGGGCTGCACAAATGAAGTTAAGACAATTGCCATCTTATATAAAACCAAAACAGACACCTTCACTGAGATGCTAGGCTCATCCTCAACAGATCCATCATCACTTGCTCGCCTACCAGCGACTGGAGCAGTCTGGTTTTACGCCTAAGAAGTCTACCATTGATCGCATCCTGGCAATGAGGGTTCTCATCCAGTGCAAATGCAAATATCAGCAGAGTTTCTTTGCAGCCCTTGTCAATTTTTGGTAAGTATTCTACTCAGGTGATTGAGTTGCCCTGACACCCTGAGACTTCGTAGGATCCCCCTGAAGTTGCTGGACATCATGGCCGGCCTGTACGCTGGTACTGTGAGTGCTGTGCAGAGTGGAGGGAGAACCTCTGCGTTCTTCCCAGTTGATTCTGGGGTTCACCAGGGGTGTGTTCTTGTTCCTACTCTGTTCAATGCTTGCATGGACTGGGTGTTGGGCAGGGTCGTGGGGTCCAGTGGCTGTGGGGCATCTGTTGGTGAAGAAAGATTCACTGATCTTGACTTTGCCAATGATGCAAAGCCAAGGACTCCTTGACCAAGGAGTCTACGTGTCTGGGTTTGTAAATGTCATGAATAAAAACCAAGATCCAGGCTTTTAATGACCTCTTGGACACAGCCGTCAGCAGTGTGTCTGTCTAAGGAGAGAGTGTCAACCTCGTTAAGAGGTTCACTTACCTCGACAGTGACATTCATGTCTCTGGTGACTCTTCCTATTAAGTCATAAGGTCACTGGAAAGGGTGTTTGGCCATCCCGATATCTTTGTAAGAGGGCCAAGGTCAAAGTCCTTAAAGTCCTGGTGCTCTCTGTTTTGCTGTATAGCTGTGAAACATGGGCGGTATCCAGTGACTTGAGATAAAGACTGGACTCCTTCGGTACTGTGTCTCTTTAGAGAATCCTTGAGTACCATTGGTTTGACTTTGTATGGAATGAGTGGCTGCTTAGGAAGTCTCAAATGAGGCATATTACCTGCATTGTGAGGGAGCGTCAGTTACGGCACTACGGCCATGTGGGGTGTTTCCCCGAGGGTTATCCGGCCATGTGGGGTGTTTCCCCGAGGGTGATCCGGCCGTGTGGGCTGTTTCCCCCGAGGGTGATCCGGCCGTGTGGGCTGTTTCCCCGAGGGTGATCCGGCCGTGTGGGCTGTTTCCCCCGAGGGTGATCCGGCCGTGTGGGCTGTTTCCCCCGAGGGTGATCCGGCCGTGTGGGCTGTTTCCCTGAGGGTGATCCGGCCATGTGGGCTGTTTCCCTGAGGGTGATCCGGCCATGTGGGGTGTTTCCCCGATGGTGATCTGGCTTGCAGGATCTACATAGAATTTATTTAGGCTTCACCTGAGGTCAAAGCCGCAGACCTTCTAGAGAAAGTGCTGTACCAATGGGAACACATCTAAGGCTTAATTTATGCTCCATTTACATGTGAAAATAAGTCACTTTCAAACAATGTTAGCAGCACTGCTCAATGTACTTACATTGGCGTCGATGTTAAGCAACACATCCACTAGAGGGCAGGAGAGTCAAAAGTTTTGACAGTCCTCCACTTTACCTTTGCTATCATCCAACTGGCATTCCCGTCCAGTCTCCTCCTAGCAGGTATCAGAGTTGGGTAATTCAGGTCCAGAGTGTAAAAGTCCAGACCGGGATTTTGTTTCAACCAAGCAGTTGAGCGTCACAGTTAAGAGTCACAGTGACAGAGTATTGAACTGGTTGGTTGAAACAAAATCATTCTGGACTTTTACTCTCTGGACCTGAATTACCCAACTCTGGCAGTTATGCAATGTTTTTGTCTCTGTGGCTGGGTGAAGTAACATCATGTAGGTGTTTAAGATTTCACACCAAATTGCACAGTTGGTCCTCAAAAAGGTCCAGCATTTTAAAACTTTTGTTGTGCCTCACATAGTGTTTTGCTTGAACTGTTACCTACACTGCCCCCCACAGTTTCCAGTGGAACTGCTCCATTTCCTCCGTATCTGTAAGCTTTCAGAAAATGTGCACAAATATGGACAAGATGGATGCATAGTACAGTCAGAAGACTCCACCGTGTACATATTTAACATTAGTCATAAATAAGACCTTAGCCAGCCCATTCATACTAAATTGGCAAGTTGGCTGCAGTTGACCCTACAGTTTGAAGAACAAGACTTTTACAAAGATGTAGACTTAAACATTTTGGTACAGGACCTTAGCCATTTTTAGCATCAAATTTCTTGCTCATTTAAACAATAGCATGGCGAGCGATATGACAAACGGCTGTGCAATACAAGCCCAAACAGTGCAAGACAAGACCATGCAAGATAAAAATGAAGCATGTTAATACATAGGCAGTGTAATACGGGGAAAATGCATCTTTGCAGACTGTGCAAACTGAGAGTAATACAGTATAAAGTACAGGAAAGTGCAGGAAGTACTATGACAGAACAGAACTGCACAATGAGGTGGACAGGTACCAGTCACCAATTGGTTAGTGACCTGATGGCTTGTGGAAATAAGGTGTCTCTGAAATGGGTGATGCGGGTGGTGATGCACCAATTGCGCTTCCCAGGAGGGCGAAGGGGGCATGAGCTGGCTGGCATCCATGATGATGGACTCAGCCCAATTCCATGGAAGATTGGTGTTGATAATTACCTGGTTTATTAGTAAGGTACGGTGCAGGTTTTGCCGTGTTAGGTTGAGAAGAATCAAGAAGAGTGCTGACTAACTCAGTGATTCAGACAGGGGTACCATAGAGGTCTGCAACATAGAGGTCTGCACCATAGAGGTCTACATCAAGGTGAGTTAAATGATACCTTAATTTTTATGACAGCTCCAGTCAAATGCATAACAGATATTTCTCTGGAAACACACAATATAGTCCATATTAGCTGATCAACTTTTGATATTAATATTATAAAGTCCAAAACATGGTAGGACTAAGTTACCCAATCTACAGTTCTGAATGACAAACACTGCACACATTGTGTTTGCTGTGTTGTACTATCGATAATGCTGCAATTATTTTTCTACTTGAATCTGAGTATATCCTGTGTATTTGTGCAGTATTTAAGATGTTTCCGTTATTTTCACATTTGTTTAGAGCCAAGGTGAACTGATGCTACTAAAAAGTCATCTATAACATCTAATTCATGTATCATTCATGCCCCAGTTAGTGCAGTTTAAATGCCACAATATGCAAGCTTTTAAAGACTAGTGTAAAAAGCTTGGCTTCTTTTCAACATTGCTTTTTGGTGTCTTTGATATTTTTGGTCTGGTCTTTAGTTGCAAAGGGCAGTCTAATTCGCAATTATCCTTCAAAAGAATTTGACATTTCGCAAAAATAACAATTCAGCATTCAGAACCAGTTGCTGATATTAAACCCAGTCTGAAACAATATAGTAACCAAAGTCACATTCAGAACTTTTGAATTTTCAATCATGTACTATAATTCATATATATACAAAATCTTTTATATTATATTATAATAAAAGGGTGGCAAACATGGTCTGAGATGTGAAGTCATAGCAGGTGTTTGTGGATTTCGGGCTTAATGAACAGAATGACATGCATGTGCAATCATGCCATTCATGCTTGCTGTAGCTATGAAGTATCGCACCATTGTGTTTGACCAAGCAGGATCTGCACTGAGTTCACTGCACCATGCCACAAAAAAACTGCGTGGGCTGCTTCCCCAGCTATACAAAGGGGACAGGGTTAAAGGTGAGTGCTACCTCTATAGTACTGTGATCACCGATGCCTTCTGTTCTGACTTATTAACCTTGTTAAGCTGTCTTGCATTTTCAGGCTTCGCAGAAGCATGTTTGCCCATTCCTCCTGCAAATTATGGATGATTTAGTGGATGATGAGCTGAAACGGTTCAAGTTCCACTTGAACACCCAAGTACTGGATGGATTTGAGCCCATTCCAGTCAGTCAGCTAGAACGTGCAGACCGGATTGATACAGTTAAGAAAATGAAAAACCACTACAGTACTGAGGGAGCACTTCAGATCACTCACGCCATACTGAAGAAGATGGAAATGAATGATCTGGCTAAAAAACTACAGAATATAATGAATATGGGTAAGATTTCTAGCACAGTCTGTTCATTTCACAATGACAATTGTAATCAAAAACCTCATTATCTGAAAATGTATGATCCTCTCTGAAAATCAGTTTAACCAGTTTAATTAAATGTCGTCATCAGTACTCTAACACATATATGCACACAGCAATAACGATATCAATGTATTGGGCCGACGCCGGCAAAAAATGCTGGATATGGAGGGGCAGGGGAGTAAGTGATGATTCCAGCGCGCCATCAGAGATAGAGCTAGCCTGAAAAATCGTGGCACGACTTCCTGTAAAGCATTCCTGCATTCGGCATCCGTGGTTTTGGCGTTACCTGAAGTTGGCCATGCACAATTAAACTGGTATATTTTTGGAGCTGGGCAAAGGAAACAATACTGGAAATGATTTGGATCACACAAAATCATATAATATATAAATGTGCATACTAGATCTATTATATTAAAAGTCTTGACTTAGATACAACAACAAGAACAACAAATTTATTTTTGTATAGCGCGTTTTCACAACATTACATTGTCTGAATGGGCTTTACAGCATCCCCGCCCAAAGCCCCCGGTGAGTGAGCCAGAGGCGGCAGTGGCCAGGAACACGCCACGTATCTTCGTCTCTGCAGACAGCCTCACTCACAAGTCAGCTGTCCTACTGACTGGGGAATCTCCCATGTCCAGGACTGCTTGTTCAGAAATTGGTTAAAAATAGACTTTATGTTATCGGTCAGTAGTGCAGATTTTCATATCCGCAGGGACCTTCTCTCCATACCCCTTGTGAACATGAAGGGGTTACTGTACTGCAGGCTGAAGGAAATATCGGCTGATAATCGAGATATTCAAAATTCAGAAAATACCAGAAAAAAATTATATTGTGCCATTTCTAGTTATTTGTATTTCTAAAGCTAATTATTAGCAGGTGGCTAATAAGAGAATAATCACATGGCATGCAGTCATTATCATTTAGCATAAAGCAATTTGACAGACATAATAATTGACATTTTGTAGGAATCATTTTAAGAAAACTTAAGCTCACTAATTTGAAATATTTGTTTAATTTATAATAGTACCATAAATACGGACATATTTTATTTGTTTCCCAAAGCACGCTCTCCACCCAATAGTCTTAGCATCAGCTCTCTGGGTACGACGTCTGTCACCCTCACCTGGGACAAGCCGAAAGGGATGGAGGACATTTCACACAGTTACAGTGTGACGTGGACGGACAGCAACTCGAGCCAGAGCCACTCTATCATCACAGATGAGAACGAAGTTGTCCTGTCCAGCCTGAGCC
>JAODKC010000053.1:5293295-5303469 GCA_026777985.1 Mormyrops attenuatus | reverse complement strand
CCATGAAGAGAGAGAACATTACTCCAGTTCTCAGATCCTTACTCTGGCTCCTGTCTCGTAACAACATGAAGAGAGAGCACATTACTCCAGTTCTCAGATCCTTACTCTGGCTCCTGTCTCGTAACACCATGAAGAGAGAGCACATTACTCCAGTTCTCAGATCCTTAAACTGGCTCCCTGTCAATTCAAATATTTCATTTCAAAATATTACTTATGGGCTACAAATTGCTGAATACTGTAGTGCAGCCCCAAATTATCTTGCTGATATGTTTGAAGAATATAACCCTGGTAGGTCTCATAGATCAGCAGGATAGGTTTCTTAGATCCACAGTTGAAACAAAGCAGGGTGAAATGGCATTTATTACTTACACAGCCAGACACTGGAATCTCCTTCCAGTTAACATACAAAATGCCCCAAATATTACTGTTTAAGTCCTTGCCGAAAACAGTTTACTTCTCTTCAGCTTTCACATAGTTTATGCAATCAGCATTTTCCTTACATTTAACATCCTTTTTATATTTTATGTTCACTTAATTTTATATTGTTATATATGTTTATTTTTAATATTTTATGTCCGTTTAACTGTGTGCATTTTATTTCTTATTTCATTTTCTGTAAAGCATTTGAATGACCCTTCTGTTTGAAAATGTTCTACACAAATAAACTTGACTTACATGAAAAAAATGCCGGACTCTGAAATGTATCTGAAATCACATAATCTTTGCTATGTAGCAATTCAGAAGTGTGCATTCAATGGGTGCTATGCCGTCCCAAAAGTCCACGGAGCAGCAACCGGGCATGAAGAACACTGCATACTCAGACATTTGTGTAGAAAACAATATTCGGTCATATAGGTTTACTTGAATATGTATTGGTTTTCTTTTGGCTTTGTGATTTTTAACAGGTTTTAACTTTTGCAGGGGTCAAGCTACATCATTAGCAAACATTTGGTCCAGATAATATGCAAGATGGTGACCATGATGTGTAAGTGCTTTCATCCTGTTCTCATGCATGCATAGAATATGTACTACATTAATAGTCGAGCAGTAGGCTTCTAATGAAAACCGGTATATGTCGTGTAAATATGCAATTTCGGATGCACCCTTTGTTCCAAACAGGAAATTTTATCAAATTGAACAACACAAACCATTTCACAGCAATCTTTCTTATAACGGGATCTCATAGTTCTTATCGGCTTGAATCAAGCTGGCATGGACTTAACTGGAAGAACTGAAGATTATATCTTTCATGGAATTCTGTAATCAGGGTTGATCTATTTACAGATGGTTTAGATACATACAGTGGAAGTCTTCGTACCCCCCATTGCACGTATTTGTGACAAAAAAAATGAGTGTTTATGTCAGATATTTTCCCACCTTTAAGGTGATAACCAACAAAATTCAGGTGAAAAACAAATTGAAAGTTGAATGAATTTAAAGTGACTATTGCTCCTCAAATTGCTGCTGAACTTTCAGACACTTGCTGTGAGACTTACTGTTGAATACTGCCACCTACTGTGTACAACTGTGTGCAAATTTCATGACAGATTTTAGGGTTCAGCAGAGTGAAATGGTACAAAATAAAGTGTAAAGTGTTACTGACTTTCACAAACAAAAATAAAAGGAAAGCACTTGATTATCAGTGTGCACAATTATTCGGCATCAGAAACTACGTGGATTTTCCCTCTTCACCATCAAACCCCCCACTACACTAAATAGGACAAGATGTTGTCCCAAAACGGCCAAGCTGCCAGACCCGCATTCTGCTTAGTCCGCCAGTACCCAGAATCCCAGAAGGCCTCCTTCTTGCATAGAAGATGCAGAGAAAATGGTTCATGCGTTTATTACCTCCAGGCTCGATTACTGTAATGTCTTATTTTCCGGCTGTCCGAATAGGTCATTAAATAAACTCCAGCTCGTCCAGAATGCAGCAGCCAGAGTCCTCACCAAAACTAAAAAATATGATCATATTACCCCAATTTTATCTTCACTACACTGGCTGCCAGTTAGATTTCATGTTGACTATAAAATACTACTCTTAACTTATAAGCTGTAAATGGTCTTGCACCGCAGCATGTGCGTGACCTCATTTGCAACTACATTCCGAATCGTATGCTTCGATCGCAAGATGCAGGCCTTCTGTGCATACCCAGAGTTAAGAGCGTTACTTTTGGGGGAAGAGCATTTGCTCATAAGGCACCACGGTTATGGAATAAACTTCCTATTAGTGTTCGGAACTCAGACACAATCTCGGCCTTTAAGTCAAGGCTTAAGACGTACCTCTTTAGCCAATCTTTTGGATAGTCAAATTCCCTTTTCTAAGGCGAATGGGAAATCTGGAGGTTCATGGTCATTTGAGATTAAAGGTGAAAGGGGGACTGGTGCTGTCGTCCTGTCACTCTCGCCGATCACTTAAGCTGATGACGGTAGTTTGACTTGACGCCAAAACCCCTGAAAACCCTCATGTTTGTGCTTCCTTCCAGGTCTCTCTGTTAGCCAGGCTGCCATAGTTACTCTATCACTGCCGGAGGTTAGGTGTAGGGCAATAACTCTCTTCTCCATCTTCTCTTTTCCGAGCTGATCCTGAACTGATCTCGAGCCGACACTACACCGCTTAAACCCTCACCTGGACACCTTGGATATACTTACATGGAACCGACTTTTAAAACTATTTGGACTGGAATTAATGTCAAAGTAAATACTGTTTCATGCTCCCCGGTCGCCCAGAGGAGGATGGGGTCCCCTTCCGAGTCTAGGTTCCTCTCAAGGTTTCTTCCTGCTAGAGGGAGTTTTTCCTTGCCACTGTCACCCAGAGGAGGATGGGGTCCCCTTCCGAGTCTAGGTTCATCTCAAGGTTTCTTCCTGCTAGAGGGAGTTTTTCCTTGCCACTGTTGCCTCAGGCTTGCTTGGTGGGGTTCGGGCCGGTTATACGTAAAGTCCTTTGTGACAATGACTGTTGTTAAAAGCGCTATATAAATAAAATTGAATTGAATTGAATTGAATTCTTCAGCCTGACAGCTCCCTTTACTGCTGGTGTCCACCACGGGGTTTGTGGATTGCCGCCATTAGAGGCCCAGAACTTGACCCATTTGGGCTCAATGTCCCCCGAATCCCTCGGGAGAGAAGAGAAGTTCTGCTAGAGGCGCGAGTTGAAGATCGCCCAGACAGGGACCTCTGCCTGACACTTCCAGCACACCCCCACTATACGTTTGGGTCCACCGGGTTTTTTGGTATCTCTCCTCATCATCAGATCCAACTCACCACCAGGTGGTGATCAGCTGACAGCTTAGCTCCTTCCTTCACCCAAGTGTCCAAAACATGAGGACACAGACCTGACAATATAATTACAAAATGAATCATAAAACTGTGGTCTTGGGTGCACTAATGAATACCATTACGTACTGTATGTTTGAAAATGGTGTTCATTATGGATATAGGAGGATCATGGCTAATGATATGGAATTGTGGTTCAGCTGTCGGTATTTAGCCGAAGAAGGGGTGTGGTTGTGACTGCGGAGCCATTCCTTACACATGACGCGCCTCCTCGGTGTACTCGCGGAGCCGTTCCTTACACATGACGCGCCTCCTCGGTGTACTCGCCGAGCCGTTCCTTACACATGACGTGCCTCCTTGGTGTACTAGCCGAGCTGTTCCTTACACATGACGCGCCTCCTCGGTGTACTTGTGGCGCCGTTCCTTACACATGATGCGCCTCCTCGGTGTACTTGTGGCGCCGTTCCTTACACATGACGCGCCTCCTCGGTGTACTTGCAGAGCCGTTCCTTACACTTGACCCGCCTCCTCGGTGTACGTTTATTAGAAAAAAATTGAAAACCCAGTCAGTAGTAACATAAGCTTTTGACTTTATGACGTGGTCTAGTGTCAGGACATAACATGAAAGACAGTGACAGTGCGTGACAGAAAATACAAACAGTAACAGCAAAAACAACAAACTTTGCCAACGACAACCAGTAAAGGAAACCAACAATTAAAACAATCGCGAAATGGAGCTCAAATGTTTTTCCCTGCTGTCAAATTACTCTTCTTCTTAAAAAGACATCTTGCTAGCAGAACCCAATCAGACTTGCTTCCTTGGGTGATGCTGATTGCTGGACGCGCGATCGCATGAAGAAGACATTAGACCAACTAATAGAGCTGAAGGTCATAACATTCAAACACTGCAAAAAAAACTCATTACTATCACGTAACACTGTCACATCTGTAATATTTAGCCTATAATGCTGCAGGGCACTAAGTCTCCAATAAATGAAATGTCTAATTGGTTGTTTCCTTCCTTCCCGGCACACAGCCTCTCGGGGCGAGGTCCTGGCCCACTCCAGAGAGTGACCTTATCTGGAACAGCAGCTGATTGCTGAACTGGGGGCCATCTTATCAGGCTTGTACGGCAGCCAGGAGGAGAACTGTTTTCTCTTTTTTTTTGTTTCCCAGGAACATGTTGCCGTCTCACAGCCCTCTTATGGGCATTAATAACTAGTTTGTTTACGAGATAAGCTAACAGTTCAATGTAAATCCGTAATGACAACAATTAGAGCACGGGCCACCTCGAAGTTCTGCCTTCCCCTCTGTAAGATCCATGCCTTTTCTCCCTGTGTGCGGCTTACGCTCCAATGAGGCCCCTGGAGGGTTGCTGGTTTGAGCCCCATGGCCAGCAGAGTAATCATATCACTATTGGCCCTCAAGCAGGGCACTTAACCGCAATAATAGCTGAGTGAATTTCATTTTACATTCTAACTGTGCAATAAAAATAAAAGCTTTTCACTCAGGCTCAATTTGTCAAACTGTGCAGAGTAATTGTATGGGTGATGAACTAGAACTGATTGCCCCAAAAGTAAACTAATGCTGCATAATCACAGCAAAAAGCACAGTTTTGACACTTGATCCCGTTAAAACTATAACTCACAAAGTATTTGATGGTTCTTTTTCAAACCTTGCAGAGGAATTGTATGGCCGTTGAAATGGAGCTGATTACATTTTGAAGCAGATTGTCCCAAAATTGACGCAATGCTACTTAGTAGCAGCAAAGGAAAGGATGAAAGCAGACGACATTGTCCTTGTGAATGTGATGAAGTCAAAATGTATCCCATGGATCTAATTACTACTTAATGAAAACATGAAGAACTACACTTAGTTTTTACTTTCAGAGAAATTTCCCCAAAAATGAAGCAGCACCACTGTTTGACAGCAAAAGAAAGAAACGGCAGCTGTAGAAGACACTGCGTGTTGTGAACACAGTAACTCTAAAAGTATTTTTTCAGATCGTTTTCAGTCTGCAGACACATTGCGGAGATGATAAAGTGGAAGTGATCAAATTTTAAGACAGATCACCCCAAATCTGAAACAGTCTTGCATAGTTATAGCAAAAAACGTTTGTGAATCCTTGAGAATTTTCTATATTTCTGCTAAATATGACCTAAAACATTATCAAAAGTCCTATGGCTGGATAAAAAGAAGCCAATTAAACTAATGACAAGAAATATTATACTTATATTCCTTCATTTATTGAGGAAAATGACCCAATGCTACATACACGTGTGTAGAAAACGTATGTGAACCTCTGTTGCTTTAACTAAATGTTTCTGGTAACTGTTGATCAGTCCTGCACACTTGCTTGGAGAAATCTAAGCCCATTGCACATTACAGAACAGTGTCAGCTCAGTGACATTGGTGGGCTTCCTCACATGAACATAAATCCTCACATGCTTCAGGTCCCTCCACAGCTCTTCTATAGGATTAAGGTCAGGACTTATTCTTGGCCATTCTTCTGCTTTAACCATTTTTTGGTAGAACAGCTTGAGTAATGGAGGGTCATTGTCCTGCTGCATAATCCACTTTCTTTTGGGCTTCAGTTCAGGGATGGATATCTTGACATTTTCCTGTTCCATTTCCATTGTCCTATCAGTCATGGCGATTCATGCTGGTCCAGAGGCAGCAAAGCAGCCCCAAACCATGATGCTACCATTAGCATGTTTCACAGTTGAGATAAGGTTCTTATTAATGACGCGCATCTCCATCCCTGAGGCCGATGTGATACACATCTCGATGCATTGCCAATGATCTGATGCATCAAAGATACAGTGCATATGAAGCAACTAGAAATGCAATGTGATGTGATTCACCCCCATTGCGAGGCAGTGCGATTCGACACAGCGCGATGCGATGCAAAATGCAATGCGATTCAATATGGTGTGGATGCAGAGAGGGGGAATCAATCTAAGTAAGAAATTATCGGTCAAAAATGATTTGTTACATTTATGCATAATAAAGGCACAGGGGCTCTTTTCATAGTCATATGTTTACTGATGCAAAGATAATAGAAACAATGAATCCCAAGTTTATCCCAAATTGCATCCGGTGCGACCTTTTTAATCGGGGCAATTGAATCTTAAAACTTTATGCATCAGTGAATCTTAGATGAGAGTGACTCCTAGAGGAGTCCCGAATGAGGCACATTACCTGCATTGTAAGGGAGCGTCAGTTACGGCACTACGGCCATGTGGCGCGATTCCCTGAGGGTGATCTGGCTCACAGGATCCTCATTGCTGAGGACCCGAATGGCTGGACCAGGCCATAAGAACATAAGAACATAAGAAATTTACAAACGAGAGGAGGCCATTCGGCCCATCAAGCTCGTTTGGGGAGAACCTAACTAATAGCTCAGAGTTGTTAAAATCTTATCTAATGGGGGCGCCCACGTAACACCTGGCTGCTGCAGATGGATGGCCATTTCCGGAGGGTGGAACTGGACTGCGTGCCTGCCTGGAGGGTCGCCGGCCAGGATCCCGAAGTGTTTCGCAGTGTGGTGGGTGCGGCATCAGCGCATGCTCCCAACCTGACCTGACCTGAATCTTACCATTCTTAGTTCTTATGCTGGAATGCAATGTTTGCTTTTCATCAAACATAACACTACTCATTCAAGCCAAAACGCTCTAAATTTAGTCTGCGGTGCCTAGTGCGGGTAATGCGGTCTTCTCTGTGCGGGGCGCTGGAGACTCGGACCGAGCGGCTGCCCCCTCTGGGCCGAGCGCTGGAGACTCGGGCCGAGCGGCTGCCCCCTCTTGGTCAGACGCTGGAGACTCGGGCTGGGCGCTGGAGACTTGGCCTGTGCAGCTTCCATAAATGTTCTCACAATAAAAGTGATGCAAAATAATTCAAATTGCAGTTTTAAGGAGCATGATGCAGAAAATGAATTGGTTTATAAATGTAGCCCATGAATCATTCAAAGAGCCGTTTGAGACCCAAAACAGAATGGTTCTTGGAAAAGAGCCAGAATTCCCTTTTTGGCTCTGAAGTCAGTGGTGTGGGGGGTGATGCACTAATAGTGCCTCCCCAAGGGCAGGAGTGCAAAGAGGATCTAAGCAGACTGGCTGGCATCCATGATGACAGACTCAGCCCAGTTCTGTGGAAGATCTGTTGATAATCACTTGGTTTAATAGTCAGATGAGGTGCTTTTTTTTGCGCATTATATCCATAGGCATCGAGAAGAGCAGAACTTAAGCCAATGATTCAGGCGGGGGTACCTTCAAGGTCGACATAAAGGTAAGTTATAATTTAATGTTGTCCTTCAGTTATATGACAGCTCCACTAAGATGCACAGCAGATAATAGCATTTATCTGGAACACAGAAAACATACTGAGCATTATGTGATCAACGTTAATAATTAATATGATCTTACAAAGACCATAAAATGTTAGGAGTCAGGTGGAGCCAATGCAAGCCAATCTTCATTAAAAGGCGTCTTCATTTAAAGGCATCTTCATTAAAAGGTGTCTTGATTAAAAGGCCTCTTCATTAAAAGACATCCATACCATCTCATTTGCTAAAATTTATTTATCACCTAGTACAGTTTATATGCTACAATTTGCTAACATTTAAAAACGGTCTAGTGCAACACCAAAAAAGGAAAACAAGCAAACTGTGCAAAAAAACAACAAACACCCAATGGAACATTCAACCCAGTTTTTGACCTTTGTTTTTGACCAAGCAGGATCTGCAGTGATCTCACTGTATCATGGCACAAAGGACCCGAGTGGGGTGCTTCCCTAGCTATACAAAGAAAGCAAGGTTTAAGGTCAGTGGTACTTCTGCAGTGCTGTGATTTCTGCTGCCTTCTGTTCGGACTTGTTAACCTTTTTAAATTGTCCTGCAGTTCCAGGCTTCACGGAAGCATGTCCGCCCTTTTCTCCTGCAAATTATGGACGATTTAGTGGAGGAAGAGCTGAAGCGGTTCAAGTTCCACCTGAACACCCAAGTACTGGATGGATTTAAGCCAATTGCAGTCAGTCAGTTAGAACGTGCAGACCGGACAGATACAGTTAAGAAAATGAAAGAATACTACAATACTGAAGGCGCACTTCAGATGACTCACGCCATATTGAAGAAGATGGACATGAATGATCTGGCTAAAAAACTACGTAATGTAATGAATATCGGTAAGATTTCCGGCATGGTCAGCATATTTCACATTGATAATTATACTCAAAAATTCAAATGCCTAAAAGTTGATGTTGCCCTCTAAAATTAGTCAGTATAATTTCATGAGTATTCTAGCAAATATATGCACACACATAGTGATAGCAATACATATACTGTAGCTACAATACTGACAAGGAATTTGGAATATCATGATCCATCAGATATCTATATTCTGCAGAATGAGAAAGATAGATGGCTGTCATGTTGGTATAAAATGCAGTGTTACTTGTAATGATAAAGCTAAGTATTATTAGGAGGTTAGAGTAAATGTATCACGCATTTTCGAGAGCAGGTGTTTGTGACGCACATGTACTTGTGTAAATTTGCGAGGTTAATGACCAGCGAGGACGAGACAACTCACTCCAGTTTCACGGCAAAGTATTCAATTTAAAAATCATGCTTGAAATTGCAGGAGATATGTAATAAGGCATGTAATAAGTATGTAATAAGGCATGTAATAAGTATGTAATAAGTATGTAATAAGGCATGTAATAAGTATGTAATAAAAGTGTAATAACATTTAATTTCAACTCACAAAATACTGAAATCATTTTATCATAAAACTCACTTAACAATCTTCCTAAGAGTAGCTTGCGACTTCTTCCTGAACAACTGTGATTTCATTTGTATTCCTTTAGTTTCTTCTTGTAGAGGGTCTGTACTTCCTGGTGGATTTCCAGATAGAAAGGTCCTGTAACTCACCAATTTGGCCTCATAGAGAATATTTTTTTTCTCAACATCTTTAATTTTGTCTTAGGCATTCAAAGAAAATGTTTAAAGTGCATCTGTATATTGAGAGTAATTATCTCCGAAAAAAAATAATTCACATTAGAATTTATGCGAATGATGGCTAACACATTGGGCTCTATTTTGACGATCTAGCGCAATGCATAAAGTGCAAGGCACAATTAACATTTATGGACATGTCCAAGTCCATTTTGCTATTTTAACAGTGGAAAAGCAGATGCAAAAGACGTGAAAAGGTTGTCCTAATTCACTTAATTATTCAGAGTATGTCTTGGGAGTAACCTGCAATGCATCAATCAGAATGGCACGTCACCTCACTGTAAAAGGCAGCGGCTAATGATCTATGGCTGATTGCTATTTTAACAGCCTATCATCAATACACAATTCTGGTAATGAAAGTGAATGATTTGATAAGGTTTACCTTTGCGTTTGTTATATTTGGTTTTTCATTAAACAGTTTGATTACGTGAAAGGACCAGTTGTACTGTATAATGCAACAAAAATGAAGGAAAATAAAATAAAAACCCAATGACAAAATTATCATATAGCATAAAAAATTATGAGATGTAAATAGTCAACATTTTGTATGATTTTAAGGAAAGTCTGCAGATACCTTGAATTTAGTATCTTTGTATTATTTATAAAATGGCTAACAGTACTATAAATATGCTTACTGTGTATTTTGTTTCCCAAAGTACGCTCTCCGCCCAATAGTCTTAGCATCAGCTCACTGGGTACGACGTCTGTCACCCTCACCTGGGACGAGCCGAAAGGGATGGAGGACATTTCACACAGTTACAGTGTGACGTGGACGGACAGCAACTCGAGTCAGAGCCACTCTATCATCACAGATGACAACGAAGTTGTCCTGTCCAGCCTGAGCCCAGGAACGGAGTACACTCTCTCAGTCTGCACTATGCTGAAAGACACCAA
>JAODKC010000053.1:5224564-5242033 GCA_026777985.1 Mormyrops attenuatus | reverse complement strand
GGTTCTCCCCAAACGAGCTTGATGGGCCGAATGGCCTCCTCTCGTTTGTAAATTTCTTATGTTCTTATGTTCTTAACCTTTTTCTACCACATATTTTAAACTTGTCTCTGATTAGAAAATACAGTATTATACTAAACTCTCTGTAGTGCACAAAAGTAGATCGTACATGCATACATACATGCATACCTGCATATATGCATACATACCTGCATACACGCATACATACATACATACATACATACCTCACAGGCCAAGGAAGAGCAAATTATCTTGGTATGTATTTAAACACTTTACTTATCTTACATTTTTTCAGCAAGCCTTTTGTTACAGGTGCACTGCTTTTCATTTAGCGATGTCACTCGTGAGTAGCGGGATGGTATTATAGGTTTGTGTGTTGCATTGTGGGTAGCTTACTGCCAGACCAGTGGGTTTCATTGCTGTCCTCTGCATGTCTACAGTTCAGACGTTTTTCTTTTTTTATGGGGTCGATGCAGGTCTTCTCCCACAACCCAAAGACCTGGATTATGTGAATTGGTGTTTGTGTGTCCTTCACCCTGTGAAGGACTGGCATCCCATCCGGGGCACATCTTGATTTGCAGCCCTCGCTTCCCAGAAAAGGCTCCAGACTCACCTATACCCTGCCTTTGATAATTCGCTATGGAAGATGGATGGGTGGCAATTTTACATTGAATACGTTATGTCCCGTTGTTAATTATCATGTCGTCTTATATTGGCTTTGGTGCAATGTTGGCTGAGAGAAGTTGCTGGTACCCAATAGGCAGTAAGTCAGGCTAATTGAGATATTATGTTTTTCTCAGCTGCATGTCTGCATTCATGGTCTGTGGGCATGTTCTGTTGTTACATTTCTGTTGAGAATAATCATGACATCATTACAAGTTGTGAAACCTGAAAGTGTATTTGAAGAAGCAGATTCAGCCACAAAGTGCCAGAAATTGAATAGGTAATGGGATTTTGGCCTGAAACCGATAGTGGAGTTTTGGACAAAGAAGAAAGGGGATTTATCGATGCTTTACATGGGATTGGAAGAAGGTCTTAACCAGAACTTTAGGCAGAATCAGAACCAGTACAGTCTAGTGATACAGGGTTGTCGGCGGGTATCCATTCTGACTTCCTTAAGAGAGAAGCAACACGATCGGGTCGATGCTGTCAACACAACCTGAGCGGGAGTCAGTCTGCACTGGGGCTGTAACTCTGCGCTGTCTGAATGCCTGCCAGTGTGTCTGTTCCCTGGGAAATGGAAGAGTCCAGCAACAGATGTGATTTGGCAAGAGAAGAAGACCAATGCCGGCCATCCAATGGGATGCCGCCAAGACACGACCCGAGATCCGGGGTGGAGGTCTGTGTGCTGGGGGGGGGCAGCAGGCAGCAAAGCATTTTAGGAGATATTTACACTTCTTCAGAGGAATGTCAAAACTAATCAGAAACTTTAGAAGCAACAAGGGCTTCCAACAGCCTTCCAAATGTCAACATCAGTCTTCCTGGGGGGTAGAGTCAAAAGATATTTTTGTGTTGTGAATGCTGTTGGCTAATTCATACTGTTAAGCAAATATCTGAAATGTGGTTCACCCAGGGGTGAAGTCAGAGATGGTGCCTGGATATCTGCTCATCCTAGCAGTGTGCTTTCTCTCCAGGGGCGTAAACTCAATCTATTGCCTCAGGTAGGGCATGTCATCACTCGGCAGGGCCTGACACTGTTAGTGCTCCGAGGATCCGTGACAGACCCGAATGGGACTTGTGGGCGTGTCATCACTCGGCAGGGCCTGACACTGTCAGTGCTCCGAGGATCCGTGACAGACCCGAATGGGACTTGTGGGCGTGTCACTGAAACACACCGCACACGCACCCACCAGCTGTCCAGGACTTAAAAGGGTGATTTCATTTCACTTCCTCTTCTTATTACAAAATCAAAGCTATCCAAAACCAGCATGTTTAACCTTGCAAGAGTGAAGGTGGCCATTTTATGCTTTTTTATTTTTTTTAGCTGGGGGGTTGTACTTGGAGAGGTGTTGATGGCACACAACACGCCACACCGCAAATTCAGGCAAACCGGCGTAACTGCATGCCCTGCAAATTGCGGCCCTTGCCAGCCCATGGGATTGTTTATGTGGATGGAACTTAACAAGTGTTACTTGACAGTTCAGCATTTGTTCTGGGAAATTGACTGTCTGTGGCTTCCATTAAAACGAAGTGGCCATGTCGGGTCGCTCAATGCGGCCCAAATCTTCTCACCTTCTGGATGCCTGTTAATCATGAGAGTTCCATATCTGTTAATCATGAGAGTTCCAGATCTGTTAATCTTGAGGCATCCATTCCAATCCGAGTGTTACAAACTGTCCCTAACTAATGATTTTTTTAACCATACAACTTGGGGCTGTTTGAAATGCGTCTGGCTCTACAGGAAATTGTAGAACAGTCAATTTGTATTATGGCTGCTAAGTAATACTTTTAGTAATAAGTAAAATAAAAATAAAATAAAAATAGTAATAAGTATAATATTAACTATTGCATTATGGTTTACTAGACAAAACAAAACAACAAGACAAAACAAGGCAGATCGGACTAGTCGGGGTAAATGAGGGAGTAAGAAATTGTAAATGATGCTTCCTTAAAGCATGAGTGACGAGGCGTTGATACGGATCACTCACTGCTTTGGTACCTATTCATCCAGCTATCCAGTGATTTGGCGATGTGTCAGTGAATCTGCACCTCTCCAGAGGAAAGGGGCCAGGGACAGGCAATAAGCAAAATTCTGTGTCATGGAAGCAGACCAAAGGCTTACAGTTCAGTGGTGCGACAAGGACTTTGATGTGAACCTAACGCAGAATGACTGATCAAAGTGTTAGAGAGTGATACGTTTGACGGTGATGCATGTTTTTCCTAGTCTATCATGTGGGAATCCCACCTCTCATACTGTCTACCCAGAGGTTCACTCCAAGCATTAATCGTACATTTCCACGCTGTCTGTAGAGCAGATTAGCAAATAAAATGAATAAATCCGGCTATTGTGATATTAGAAGAGGTGCCGGGTTTTACCAGAACATCTCATTTTGCCGGTAATGCTAATTCATGCACCATCCATCCGATCAGCCGCTTGAGGGTTGAGTCAGTTTAAAATCTCATATAAAATTGTGACATATTGATGCTTTACAATGAATAATAATGGTGGGGTAATAGAGAGCAAGTTAGTATGAATACATTTTGTAAGTCAAGACTGAGTTTATGTGAAGCATGTGGTCTTGGCAAACAGTGTAATTTATAACCATTTGTCCATCTGTTCTACCTTCCATGTTGTTTACTGCTACAGCTGCGAGCAGTTTGCACGTATGTATTTAGATTTTTTTCCCCCCTTTGGCTGTTTTATTCCATTATTTTCCAGGAATTTGACATTCAAACCGCATTTTCCTGTGGCCAGGGAATAATTTTCCAGTTTTTCTTCAAGTCGTTTTTTTGGTCCCCTCTGGAAAATATATTTTATGCCATTATTTGTGACAAGCCACTTGCAAAAAATGGAGGAATAAAATGTGATTCATTAATGCACTCTATGGAAGGGTGTGTGATATAACCGTATACAGCACAGGCAATCAGTTTACTTGTCATTCCTTAAGGAAGTATAGCTGCTATATGTAAGCTTCCTGCAGATGTCAGGTTTCCATAGCAACACCCCAAGTGAAACAGCCAGTCATCACTAAGGGCCATGTTGATCTGTCAGTGACGTAGCCTCACCTAAAACCACTAAGCACTTCCGAAAGAAAGTCCTCTCTTCTCGATTCGAAAGAACCAAAGGAATTGCTATTAAATTAGATTTCCTTTCAGTAAAACACCAGAGTCTGCTCCCATTGTATAGCTTCCAAACAGAATGTTAGTTACTGAAGTATTATAACCTTACAAAGAGCATTATAACACAAGAACACTTTTCCATCTTAATATCATAGACACAGCAGTGCAATTTTATGGTATATTCTATGATTATTATATTTAAAAATCATTCTTAAATAGGTATTCTAGCATGGTTAAATGTCATTCTTTCATTTTCAGATTTTCAGCGATTAATCTTAGAGGGCTACTGTTCCAGTGATGTGTAAGTGATCGTGTTCAGCTTAAAACAGGGGACGTCCTACAGTGACTGTGTCCAGACGGAGGGTCTGTCACCTTCACTGACATGATCCTTACTGCTCCCAGCTCCCATAATGTCACCCAGTTGGAGAGGATCCTGCTAAGGAAGTGACGATATCCCAGCAATGGCCGCTCCTGGGTGTGAGACTATCTGGGGCCGATGGGCACAGTGACAGCGGTGTAGTCATGCGCTCATCGGATAATGCTGAACATCTGGGGGGGATTAGAGAAGTCAGGCCAATTGGGACTGCGTTGAGGGATGATAATGGAACGATCCTCACCAGCTGTGCTAGACATTCATTTTCCCAGGGCTTCTCTAATTAGCCAGGCCGTTCCAGCGCGTTGACCCAAGAGGAAACCCAGAGGAATGGAATGTGGCCACCTGCTCCTATTGTGGGGAATGATCCATGTTTGGTGCAGGGTGAGGAGCAGCCCTGGGGCTAGGTGGGAAACAGTGGGGCATTCTGGGGGGGTCGACTGGATTGGCCACTGATTCCAACACCTCAGGTTCAGTACTAGAATGGCGAATTGGCAGTGTAACATTGTAGCATTAGCGTAAGCTACTTGAACTCCACGAGCATCCCATGAAGAGGCGTAACATGTGATGTAACCATATTGCACAGGAATGCTGTTTATCCATGTCATCTCTATTGACTCAGATCTGCATGTGTTTCTTATTGGTCTTTTCATTTACTGCATTGGAGTTCTGACAGCAAGTAGTTCAAAGGAGAACAAGGAATATGGCTCCCTAAACCCATGAGTAACAACAAACAGATAGGAGCTAAATTTGGTAGAAGACTAGGTAGAGCTAAACTTGGTAGAAGGCTAGGTAGAGCTAAACTTGGTAGAAGACTAGGTAGAGCTAAACCTGGTAGAAGACTAGGTAGACCTAAACCTGGTAGAAGGCTTGGTAGAGCTAAACCTGGTAGAAGGCTTGGTAGAGCTAAACCTGGTAGAAGACTAGGTAGAGCTAAACTTGGTAGAAGGCTAGGTAGAGCTAAACTTGGTAGAAGACTAGGTAGAGCTAAGCCTGGTAGAAGGCTAGGTAGAGCTAAACTTGGTAGAAGACTAGGCAGAGCTAAACCTGGTAGAAGGCTAGGTAGAGCTAAACTTCGTAGAAGACTAGGTAGTGCTAAACTTGGTAGAATTCTACGCCTGTCTTCCTATTGTTGACTTTTGATTAGTGTCTGTTTATTTAGCAACTTAATAGCATGACATTTTCAGTTTTCAGCATACAACATCTTGCAGGAACACAACCAATCACAAAAGGCCACCTCACCACAGCCCGGCCAATAAACCCTCAAGGTCAACCATACAATCCGAGACGTGCCAAAGCTGTCACACAAGAGGCTGAGGACTCAGCTTCTGCTGTAGTGGATTCTCTTAGCTGATTTACACACCCAAAAGCTTCACAGTTTACCATGATGAACACAAAATGCGAACTTTCTTATCCCTGATCCCAGTACAGCACAAACAACCTGAATGCTTGGCTTACAAAGAAGAATTGTAATCTGCACTGCATTTTTCTCATACAATAGAGTTGGCAGACATTTCTGACGGAAAGGGGAAGAAAATGATTGGCAAGCCTTGGCCTTGTGGTGGAGCCACATGGAAGCCTTTTCAGAGGAATGCAGTTAGAAAGTATAAGCAGCCAGAAGGCCAATGTTTTTGTGATGGAGCAGGAGAGATCTTCAAAACCTATCCTCCTCCTTGGAGCAGGAGAGATCTTCACGGCCTGTCCTCCTTGGAGCAGGAGAGATCTTCACAACCTATCCTCCTCCTTGGAGCAGGAGAGATCTTCACAGCCTGTCCTCCTTGGAGCAGGAGAGATCTTCACAGCCAGTGCTCTTCCTTGGAGCAGGAGTGATCTTTACGGCCTGTCCTCCTCCTTTCAGATGTTTCATTTGAAACACTTCAAGCACATCCTAGTCTTCATATTTGTGCCTCTGTGTATATCTGTGTGCACTTAAAGACTGTTCTAAAAAGCATATTGTAGAGTACATCGCATGAAAAAAATAATCCATTTTACAACCTATTCCTTAATTTTAAAAACGATCATTTTAAAACAGTTTTAATGTGCATTTTTCAGTTTTAATTATGACTGAATACAACTAGAATATAAAAATCAAGGTGACGTGGACATGAGAATGTAGTAATAACTGATCAAAGCTGACCCAACGTTAAAAAAAACAAGAATAAATAAATAATGCTTCATAAACCCATGATATGATCTAAAACAAAAACTATCATCGCCTTAAACCCAGTTAGTGCATTATCACGTGCGGTATATGTCAGCATAAGTCAGTCTTATTAACTGTACATTTCTTTTTATATGTCATGTCCCTTCACAACCTAGATAAGAGCATATAAACGTCAGGCAGTAATGAAACCTCTTCACGAGTGCATCAGTGTTTTTCTGGTCAGGTTGCCATGATGAGCCTGGTTTCAGTGGAACATGTTCATCTGTCACTGAGGTATGTAGAAGATGTGTGGGCGATCAGGTCTTCCCCTTTTCTCCGATGATTCATTCACCCACTTCCCTCCGCAGCCCTTTTTACCTCCACTCGTATCCCTCTGTCCTGCTTCTTTTCATTTCTTCAGGGGAGCTCCTGTCTAGCCGTTTGCTAATACATTTTAACGTACCGTGACAAGTATCTATTCCAAGCAGGACTTTATATGACATGTCAGCGAGCTGTCAGTTAAAAGGCCTGGACAATTTCATGAGGCTCCTGAGGACTCCAGGAGATACCAGAATGTGAAATGTGGAGGCAGAGTTTAGAGTCCTTGAGCAACTGAGAAGAACAATAAAGGGACCCTGGTAAACGAAGGATCCCATGTGGACATTTAACCTTTTCAGCACAAGTATTTTTGCTGACACGGGCTTATACCCAAATACTATGTAACACAAACTTCTTACATATCGAAACAAACATGTGTTATGCCTACAGAACATTATGGTTTAGCTTAATAATAAGTAAAGTTAATGCAGCCATTTCCTTCAGTGACGTCGAAAGAATTTCTTTCTAAGTTGTTCGCAAAAAAGTACAGAAACATGCCTGCAGTTTTTTTTAGGTATTAATATTTCTTCGTATTTTATAAATAAAATTAAACAAACTGGAAGCAGGAGTTTAACGGACAAAACAACTGAGACCAAAAACATTCACCTCAAAAAAAGTCAGAGACAGGAGTCGCGGGACTGTTTTATATTCTGCTTTTGGTTGTTTTCAAGAGTCAAAATTCCCAGCGGCGGCGATGCTGGAAATTACAATAATTCTATTCCAGGAATCCGTGTGCTGAGGAAACGGCCATTGTTTGTAAAGTCAAAACAAAAAGAAAAATTTAAGTGTTGCTGGTTTGTTTTCCCCTTTAATTTCACCCCCCCCCCTCCAACCCCCACGATTCTGTTTCTATAAAAAAGTCATTGTACACGATGGCATTTACAGTGGATGCATGGAACAGGTTGTCCACACCATGACAACATGCACATCATCACTGCAGAACAGGAGGTTTGCTAAAGCTGTGATGAGACCAAAGAGTCTTATGCTAAACCGGGCTAAAGTCAAACTACATTTGCAGTTATATTTTATACATTTAGCAGATGCTCTTGTCCAAAGCGATGAAGTGAGACAAATGGCACATTGCAAACATACATGCTGTCAAGGAGTCGACTAAGTGCAGCCAGGCTGAGCTTCCAGTTACTACCCAGGTACAATTATAAGTAATATTGGAGCAAGAACTACACAAGAGGTTATAAAGTAGGAAGCTAATAATACAATTCAAGGAGCAGAAGTGCAGCATGAGAACATGCAGGGAAGGTAAGGAGGCATCAAGCTAGTAGAGAGATTCATGGGACAGATGGGTCTTGAGACATTTCTCTACGGTAGGAGGGAGTCTGATGACTGAACGTGGTTTGGCAGCTCATTACACCATCGGGGAACCACACAAGACAAACGTCTGGAGTCTCACGTGATGGAAGGTTTGCTGACCTGAGGGGGTGAGATGGGACATTGGTCTGGAGGAGCCTTTTGATGGAGTTGGGTGCCTGTCTATTGATGGACTTCTAAGCCAGCACCAAGGACTTCGAATGATTCAAGCACCAACAGGGACCCACTGAAGAAAGACAAGCAAGGGGGTGAGATGGGACCTTGGTCTGGAGGAGCCTTTTGATGGAGTTGGGTGCTTGTCCATTGATGGACTTCTAAGCCAGCACCAAGGACTTGGATTGATTCAATGTATTTTCAATATAATATTTGCTCTACTTAAATGGAAGTGGACAGGAAGCTGTACAAGAACCATACTGGGAATGAATATCATACATGCTACTGATGGCAAAAGCTGGTAGATATACTAGTAGATAACAAGTGCCTCAACTAGAAACTGAGTCTCATACTCAGAGAAAAAAGGTCTGACCTAAACCAGCAAGATCACGAGAGCACTGTTATGTGCTCAGCAAAGGACAGCTGGTTGTCTATCATCAATTCCTGTCAGACCTTGGTGCAGACCAAGATGAACTGTGATGGACGGATGTTAGGGCTGGCAGGGAAGACAAAAAGCTAAATCTTGGAAATATTAAGCTAGAGATGATGGTACATCATCCGGGCTGTGATGCCAGCCAAACCTGCAAAGATCCAAAGCAGAGTCAGGAGAGTAGGTCAAGTAGATCTGGATGTCATCGGTGTACTGGTAGGAGAAGTCAACTGACTGGATGATCTGACCTAGAAAGGTAATGTCACTAGAGAAGAGAAGAGGGCCAAAGACAGAGCCAAGGGGAACACCGCTTGTGCCTAATGTGATTTGGACATCTCTGCACCCAAAGGAATTTGTAATGATCTGCTCGATGGGTGTAGAGTAGCCCTTGTGATGCCAAGTTGGGAAAGGGAGTCCAGGAAGATTTGGTGATTCACTATGTTGAAGTCCACAGAGCAGTCTAGCAGGATCGAAACAGAAGCGGGATGCAGCTCTTGTGGGTCTCAGAGTTTCCACATTTATCTGTCTTAAATGTATGCACTTGTTCCAAGGAATCCCACCAACCTGCTAAAACTCATCATTACTACGTATTTCACTGCCCAGCTTCCAGTTACTTACATACCAGGCGCAAGCTGTAAGAATACTTTGTGGGTTGTGTGTTAAAAAACGGTCAGTGTTTCCACTAAGGAAGTGAGTAGTGCCCAAGTGGAACAACTATTTTTATCCTTCAGAATGTAATATATACATCATATACAAACATACACACACACCCGCACACACACACACACACAAACAGATATATATATGTAAGAGTGTAAAAGTGAACACATTTATTATACTGTGAGCTGCTGATCACAGCAGCATGAAAATCAGATATCATTCTACCTGTCCCTTAATAAGGGTACGTTTAACACTGATAAATTTGATTTCGATAACTGCTTCTCCAGTACGAGGTTGTGATGAGGTTGTAGTAGCACAGGGCACAAGGCAGGGGGCGCCGTTGATAGAACAGAAAATGATACTTTATTGATCCATGTGGGGAAATTCTCTTATTGTCTACTCCATCTACTCCTCTATCCAGGAGACACACAGCTTGGGGAATCACAGCAAACAGCGGCCAATTACAGCACCTGTGGAGCTGGGCGTTAAGGGCCCACGGACTAACCCTAACCAAAATTTTCTCCTACCCCTCGTGATAAACCCCTCCTACTCGACATTGCCCCTCCCACTCAGCATTGCCCCTCCCATTTGACACTCGGTACCCAGCTGCAGCCATATATACTTGCATTTCTGCAGGAACGGGGTCAAGAGCAAAAAGGGGGGTCCCCGTGGACTGACTTAAGAAACACTGCTATAGTGGGACCAATAAGCAGGCTTTCACATTCAAACCACCACAAATGATTGACGTTCTGGGAAGCAACACTGTTGAGCTTATCTCCAGACGGGCTATGCTATCTTAGAGATGGCACCTATCTTCCAGAGCTGTTAAGAAACGTCCAATGGATAAGCGGAAGTGGACACAGCAGGGTGTTGTGACTTTGACATAAGACAGGTATCTGACTTTATCTCAGGGGAGAACGAAGGAAACGTTTATATTACGCCCAGGCAAATGTGATCATTCTATTCTGAAAAAACAAAATCCTCGACTGCATCCTGAACTTTCTCTAGTGTTTAACAAAACAAACACAAAATAGGGATATACATAAAGCTAATGCACGTATCGTGGACAAAAAGAGTGACGCACTTCTGCCGTCGGCAGAAGTTTCAGCATCAAATGAAGAAAACCAGCCCCTCTTCCTGGGCATGTTAACAAACTCGTTATCTGGAAACCAAAAAGAGCACAGAACTGGACAGACTGGGCTCTCGGTCTACCTTTTCCTGGATTTCAGATCAGACTGCAGCTGTTGTACCTTTCAGCAATATCATTTTTACAGATACATTTGGAAAGTCCAACACCTGTATGAAACATCACATTAAAACACACGGTATCATTTAGTCGTACGATACTTTGTGACTGAGATGTGTCTCATTTTTCTAAACATTTTCATGGCAAGATATAATAGTCAAGATATAATAGTCAAGATGTAATAGTCCATATATGCAACAACTGTTTATTATGCTATTTTTTCCTGTTGCCATATTTAAAGAACAATCAGAAATAAATCTACATTTAACATAATAAGGATTTAAGTATATTTTGTAGCGATTACAGATTTATTTTAAGCTATATGTTTATAGAGAAAAAAATAGTATTTCTCTCTAAGCACAAGTGTTTTTATGTAATATTTGCTCTGTTTGAATGTATTTATATGTGTTTAAATGGAAGCAGACAGGAAGCCGCACAAGGGACATGGCTAGCAGGTTTCCTGCTGCTCAGGAACCCATTAAATACAGTTTCACCGGGACTCCCGGTGGAGAGATGTTGTCTTTCGCCATAATGGTGTACGCCTCACCCAAATTGCAGAACACATACCAGCAAATCACTCCTGTCTGCTTCTACAGAAGCCTTGCAAACTGCCCAGAGACGCCTTTATTTTGGACGGGCCGGAGTTTGGCCTGGCTTTCATAAACAGAATGTGAACCAGAATCAGTCACAGTTACATGGCTGGCTCTTTGAGTTCCCTTGTAGTGCCCCCCCCCCCAAACTGGTCAGGATGTAATGTAGTGCTAGAGGCCTTAACGTATACAATCTGTATTGCTGAAAGCCATTGCAGCATGTTCCTATCCCAGCCTAATCTCATACTAGTATAATGTACAGTGCCAGTCAAAACTTTGGACACACCTACCAATAGAAAGGCATCATATATTATACCATATATGGAATTATGCACTGGCCAAAAACGTATTAAATCAAATTAATTTGTTGGGGGAGGAGGCAGGTCTATGGGTTGAGAAGGTTGTCAGTTCAAATCCCTGGATGGACAGATCCCTCCGTTGGGTCCCTGTGCAAGGCCCTTAACCACAATTGCTCCAAGGGTTGGCTGACTGTACTTTCCCCTCTGAGGTGGTCTCCTGGGATGCTTTTCCAGCTGTCCAGGAGGTCCCACATATATGCTGAGCTCTCATTGGCCGCTTTTCCAGCTGTCCAGGAGGTCCCACATATATGTTGAGCTCTCATTAGTTGCTTTTCCTTCACTCTCTGGTCAAACTCCTCCAAAATCATTTCAGCTGTGTTTAGGTCAGGTGATCAGGTCAAGAGATGCCATGTTCTATCACTCTCCTTTGTATGAGGCTTGGCGTGTCCAAACTTTTGACTAGTACTGTATTAGGTCTGACAGTAACATATAACTATAGCATCTTCTTAGCTCTTAAAATTGCTGCATGCATTCTGTACCTTCTTTTTCAAATTTTGTCAGCATGTGTCTGTTTCATACAAACATGTTGAAATAACTGAGAGAGAAGTAAGGAGACCAAAGGGGTCCTGATCCTCCCCAAAAGGCAGATACCATCCCTTTGCTGTCACCAAGCGGTGCTGCTTCAGGTTTGAGGTGATTTGCCCCAAAATTTGAGCACATACAGTTTGTAACTCATACTGTATAATGTGTCTGCAGAGTTTGAAAAAGACCCTGCAAAATACTTTCTGAGTTATCATTCTGACAAGATGAAGTGTCAAAACTGGCCTTTAAAATGTTACCACTATACAGAGCTACTTGAATTTTGGGGAGATCTGACTCAAAATATTACGAGTTCCAGTTTGTCCCCAGTACGATGCCTCCGCAAAAAGATCTATCAAATACTTTTTTGAGTTATTGTCTTAAAGAAAGTCTCTGCAGTGACAGCAGGCTGGTCCTAAAGCCGTATGCATTAAACAAATAAAGATTACTTTTGAAAAGTAACAGAATCTTTTGACTTTATCACTGTATTGACAAATAAAAATAAAGGTTGCACACTTTAAATAAGGTCATTTAAGTTAATTTATATCATGAAACACTGTCACGTCTGTAATATCTAGCCTGTCATGCTGCAGTGCACTAAGGCTCCAATAAAGAGTGTTTAATGAAATCCCTAATTGGTTGTTTCCTTCCTGTTGTTTACCCGTTACATAGCCTCTCAGGGCGAGTTCCTGGCCCACTTGAGAGAGTGGCCTTATCTGGAACAGCAGCTGATTGCTGAACTGGAGGCCATCTTATCGGGCTTGTACGGCCGCCAGGAGGAGAACTGTTTCCTCTTTTTTTTGTTTCCCTGGAACACGTTGCTGTTTCACAGCCCTGTTATGGACCATAACAGTCAGTTTGTTTGTGAGATAAGATACCGATCCAATGAAAAGCAGTCATGGTAACAATTAGACCATGGGCCGCCCGAATTCTGTCTTCCCGTCTGTAAGAGCCGTGCCTTTTCTCCCCGTGTGCGGCTTACACTGTAATGAGGCCCCTGGAGGGAGGCCATTCGCGTGTCGACAGCCACCGGGAGAAACACTGATGCAACGCAGAGGAAGAATGAAAAAGGTGGAGACTCCACAGGCGCATCAAGAAAAAAATGTGTCCCCTCCAAAGGTCATTCAGCAGCCAGAGGATTGTCAGTGATTTCAGGCAATAACCCCAAAGCTTTGAGGCTGAAATGGATTTAACAGCTACTACCTGAGGTACAATGAGTTTCAATGCTGCACAGTGGACTTAATAGGAGAATTAACCTGGTCGGCTTTTCCCCCACGTTTGTGTGATGTTTCTGCCACAGTCAAATTGTCAATGTATAGATGTTGGATGTTTTTCTTAGATTTGTTAGGTTTTGTATAGATGTGTTTCCTAATTTGCTTTGTGATTGACTGACGTCCTATCCAGGGGTCAATTAATCCATACTGTTATGAGAAACCTGTGTGACCTACTGTCTGGAGGGTTGCTGGTTGGGATCCCATGGCGCGCAGACTAGTCGTGTCACTGCTGGGCCTTTGAGTGAGGCCATGAGACCCAATAGCTGATTGAATTTCATTGTGCTTTCTAGTTGTACAATGACAATAAAGGCTTTCAACTGAGACTGGAATGATATTTCAACAAACTAAAGGGTTTTGTATATAATATAACACAAACAGCAGAGCATAGTATAATACTGCAACATACTAATCAAGACAATGCAAATGGCCAAAGGGATATAACAATAGATAGTGGTTGGCTTTCTGAAGATGGATAGGGACTCAAGTGCTGATCAATATGCATAAATGTGTACAGTGACCAAAACAATTAAGCAGGACCAGAAAATACTACCAGAGAATGTTAGCACATCTTACATGAAGCGCAGCTGGGTCATGCCGCAGAATAGAGATTCAAATTATTACTGGAAAGTCTGTGTCAAAGTAATTACATAAGAAGAGGATTTAAGTTGTGGACTGGCCTAGAATAAACCTGAAATGAGTTCATCAGAATGAAAAGACTTTTATTATCCTGAAGGAAATCGTTTGATATGCTTGTAAAAAGAACGATGTCAGGGAGCTGAAGGCACATTCATCCAAGGTGCTCTGAGAGTCAGACCAGTATTTACAGGAAACGTTTCATTCCAGTTATTACTGCTTGAAATTGTGTAACCAGCTGTGTGCGTGAAGCACTGGCTTTTTCCATAAAGAATATCAGGTTTTTATTAAATAAATAGCAGAAATATCATTGCTTGGTTTTAATGGTTCATTTGTTAGTGTAATTAGTTTTGTTAAAGAATCTGATTATATTCAGTGTCAAAATGTGCAATAGTGAGTAAAATGGGGTGAACATCATTTTTCACAGGGTTTTTATGTCACTCGTGGGATTGCACTGTCTGGTTTGTTAAATATTACCGGTAATCAGTAAAATCTGTCAGTTTTTATTTTGGACTGTGGACATCTTTTGTCATTCTTATTTTTAGCTCAATTGTAATTAAAATGCAATTTTAGCAAAATGTCATGTTATGTTTAGTTAACTTTTATTCTGCATTTATTATCTGTATTGCTTATTTGTTTTTTTTCCCCCCCACACAAACGCATTCTCACGATGTGTCTCAAATATGCCTTTGGTAGAGTACTTCTGAGTAACCGATTTAAAACAGCTCCTACAGGTATATAACATATCCCTGTTAACAGTTAGATCTTTAACCGACAGCTCATGCAGATCAGTACTTCTGAGTAACCGATTTAAAACAGCTCCTACCTGTACAGGTATATAACATATCCCTGTTAACAGTTAGATCTTTCACCGACAGCTCATGCAGATCAGTACTTCTGAGTAACCGATTTAAAACAGCTCCTACCTGTACAGGTATATAACATATCCCTGTTAACAGTTAGATCTTTCACCGACAGCTCATGCAGATCAGTACTTCTGAGTAACCGATTTAAAACAGCTCCTACAGGTATATAACATATCCCTGTTAGCAGTTAGATCTTTCACCGACAGCTCATGCAGATCAGTCCTCAGGTCTATTCCTCTGACTTGGTCATATATCTTGCTAGTGATCAGCTGCGAAGTTACTGGTAAATGTCTAACAAAAAATGTGTTTAGCCAATGACAGGATCCCAAGACTGTGCTGTACCTGGAGAGGCCATACGTATTGTCTGGTTCAAGCGCTTATACGTTTTTCTGAGGTGACATCACTCAGGCAAATGATTGTATTTCACCTCTGTCAAAGACTTTATTAGTATCACTCAGAGTCTCATGAGTCTGTTTCAACAAAAGCGGAACAGACAACTGAAATTCTATATAGTAATGATAACAAAGGAGAATAGTGCAGGCTTTAAAAGGCAGGCCCTCGTCTGATGTGGCTTCCTGGACGTGCCTCTCTTCTGGGTTAAGGTTACGGTTTAATACAAAGATTAAAAATGCAGACTGGCATGCATCATACACACTGCGGTGTTTAATAGCAGAAAGTTCATTGGATATTTGGCCTACGGCAAGTCTACACATCACATGGTAACGTACCAGGTGTTCACCAAAATGCTTTTTTTTTTCTCTAGTCAATGAAGCATGTCACATAATCAACAGCATGCGGTGAAACACTGGTGTTTACACTTCAATATAACACGTATACTTCATTCAGGTGTGTGTTTATATTAACTTTTCCAGCCTGTAAGATAAAAAAAAACTCAAACACACGCTTATGTAGACATATATTTATTTTGATGAGGATCATTTCCTCTGTCAAGAATTTAATAGAAATATCTCTCTCATACTTGGTTATTCCATGGCAAGAGAAAAATCGTGTAAAAACAGTTACAATCAGGAAAGGCAAGATGGCTGCCCGACGGTTCAGTGAGGGATGCGATTTTCCGATGTATTCCCGTTACAGTCAAAAGTGCAGCTCACTATTTTCAAGCAAAGACTGAAAATGAAAACCCTGGACTCTCTGTTTATGGAATCCGGAACTCATTCTTCACCGACGTCCCATTTTATGATCCGTCTCTTAGCGTGTCGCTATCAGTAAATCTGTCTCCCAGTATTTCATTTGTTAGTGGAAACCCCAGCACTAAATATTAACACACTCGATTCTGCTGATAGTGAATGCAAGGAACAAAGACTTAGGAATATCCCATTATTAAAACTATAAATCATGCGATGTGATATCGCAAACCACACCATTAGAGTGGCGACTGAGCTCCACTGGGACCCTCTGCAGACTGTTAGCGCTTGTAGAGACTTAAAAGCCAAACTTTCCTCCGTCTTACACACTTTGTACTGCTTACAGCAGAAGCTTCTTATTTAAACTTGGAACCCTTGGTGCCGTTCTTCAGAGCTTCACATGTTGTGGAAACCAATATAATCATCAATCTTCCACAGCATTGCTCAATATGTCCAATGGGAACTTCTCGTCTTCTGAAGTAAACTTATGACCTGATAGCATTGCTAATGCTGCAAACTCAATTCAGCTCCAGATTTCAAAAGTGTCTGGTAAGCTGTGTTGCGAGATTGGTCAAATTCTTTATGGTTTGTCACTAAATAAGCATGAAAGGTCAGAGGTAACTGTGTGATTCATTTAATTACTGATGTATGCTGTAAAGTCTTTTTTTTAATGTTCCATTCAACCTTAATTCATACTTTTGTTGTTTTTGCAGAACATGGAGATGTTATCTCCTTAATCACCCTTAAAAATATTTGGTAGAACAGGAGGAGATTTCCTCCCTACCTACGTGTTCTAGACCTGGTTTATTAAAGGACTTGCAGGCATGTGGAGTCAGTGTGGACAGTTTCACAGCTCTGACCTCCTGCACCTCCAGCCTTTTTGTGTTTTATGTTTCAGGATTTCGAAATGTGTCGCGTCTGCTGTGTGCTCTGTCATAAATTACAACATTCAGCTCAGCAGCGTAGCAGCGCATGAACCTGAAGCTGGTCATGAAATAAAGTCAATGCTCAACCAGTCTTGGTAGAAAAAGCAAAGTAATTAATGTCACCCAGTCATAAACAAACCGTAAATATTTTGCATGCCGCGGACACATCCTGTGAAAGAGCTCATTATGTCTCGAAGTAAATTTTCATGAACACGATAGTTACCAAGGCACCAGCACAAGAACCCTTTGAGAAGATGCATAAAACTGTCACTCCTTGTGTGAAATATGCAAAGTGTCCAGAGGGCCCAACGGCCTAAATCAAGTGGAGTTCGCAAAGTCAGAGGCTCAAGAAGCTGTGTCCTTTCACACTTGTGCAGCGGAGAGCGTTTATTTCTGCCTGGCTCCGCCCACTGAGCCTATACCCCAGGCCGCTGCCTGGCCCCGCCCACTGAGCCTACTCCCCAGGCCGCTGCCTGGCTCCGCCCACTGAGCCTACTCCCCAGGCCGCTGCCTGGCTCCGCCCACTGAGCCTACTCCCCAGGCCGCTGCCTGGCCCCGCCCACTGAGCCTACTCCCCAGGCCGCTGCCTGGCCCCGCCCACTGAGCCTACTCCCCAGGCCGCTGCCTGGCTCCGCCCACTGAGCCTACTC
>JAODKC010000053.1:5174359-5184409 GCA_026777985.1 Mormyrops attenuatus | reverse complement strand
CCCGGTCACATCCTGAGTGACCCCCACCTCGCCCCCGCCGGGGAGCTGCACAAAGTCGGCCCGCAATGACCCCATTGTTGTCCCTCACAGAGGATCACTAGGCAACCAAGGGGAAGGGATCCAGCTCTATCTAATCAAAGGCGGGGGGTCATTTCCGAACAACCAGGCAATAAAAGATTACTTCCAGCCTCAGATCGCGGGGGCCATTTTGGGGGTGGGTGCAGGAGGAAGTGTTGGGGGGTGGGAAAAATGGACAGGAGACAGGAGCCATCTGGGTAGATGTGGTGTCTGATCTTAAAGGGTAGCTAGATACCAGCTGTATGAGAATTCAAACTTTATCACATATAAAAAATTTGGGAGCTGAGTTTGCGAACGCCTCCTCGAACTGTCAGAGCACAGCGGGGTTGGGGTACGGAGGACTGGAACTCCAGCCATGCCAGGGAAGCTCTATAAAAACGAAAAGATGGCCCCCAGCTTCCGGACGCATCCCTGGGGCCGAAGACGAGAAGGAATCGCCCGCGTAAATGGCCTGATTTAATCTAGCAGCGGCGTTCTACACCATTTAAAAGACAATCGGCGAGTGTGTGTTCTCAGCAAAGGAAAGGGGGCTCTGATCAAAGGCCACGGCTTGTCTTGTAATCTCTGCATTCTATAGTCATTTGCAACACAATGGAGGGTGCTCTTCAAGGCAGAATCGTATCTGAGAAGCTCTAATATAAAAATGTGCCGGTGATAAGGTGATGCCTTCGCCACGTCAGCCCAGCATGACGGAGGGAGCGGATTAAGCTGTGCCGATTGGTGATGCATTTAGGGAATAAACTAATGAATGTACCGGGGGCTCAGGTCCCCGGGCCTGTCAGCTGAAAGATGCCTTCTGGGCCATCGATGAGCTTTTAGAGCACTGTGAGTTAAACGCAGTGACCGGATAGGGATGTTTGTTTTACTTAAAATTCAGACTTTGTCTGTGAAACTCATTCTGACATTGAAAAACTCCAGATTCTCCACGGGGTGAGGGAGGGGGGCCATTACTAAAGAGGAAGTCAACTCTGACCTCTGCCCCCAGTCTTTCAGTCGCGACATCTGCTGTGGGTCTTTGGCAAGACAGCGGCGGAGACAGAGGCAGGAGTTACGGAGGCGTCGCGGGCCCAGGAGCACGGAGCTTTACGCAGAATTATTATTTTTTTAAAAAAAAAAGAAAGAAAGAGAGAAAAGGGGGGGCCTTTGACTTTCGGAAGACGCAGCTGGAGATTTTTACTGATGTGGGACAGGATGTGTTCAGGCCTCCGTGTCGGGAGGGGGTACCCAAAGGAATAACCCCCCCGCCCCCCTCCCTTGGGGCCATGCAGCTGAATACGGAGGCTGCCCCCCCCCCTCCACTAAGGAGGGGTCGGCGGACGGACAAGCCAAGAGATCAGTGTTTCATCACCCACATCCTGTTTCGGACCGGTTCAGAACCAGGACAGAATATCTTACTGAATGTTAAACTGATCATTACAACATCAGAGAAATTAAAGTGAACAGGAATTAAGCAGAACATCCCCTTTCAGTTGTATACACAGGGCAGTGTGACTGTACACGCTTTAAACCTCCTTTATTAAGTTTACATTAATTAATGTGTTTACAGGTGCGAGCCAAAAGTTTGACATCTATTCCTTTCATGAGTGTGTACTTTTTAGCTAATAAGCTATTCTTTTATTTCTTCCGGTGCTATTAAAATGAATTTATAAAGCACAGAAACAGTCCATTTTCAAGCCACAGCACCGGTCCTGCTGCTAATTTCCATTTATACTGTTATAGCGGAAATGATGAGAAGCACATTGGGTGAGGAGGGGAGCAGAGATGGCTGTTCGTGATTAATCCTCTCCGTGAATGTTTATGGAAAGCCCTCGACTGCCGGGATCGTATTCCTGCGGCTGCCTTCGAGGCACGGGGTGCCGGTTCCGTTCTGAGTCACCGGAGCAATCACCGTGCTGAGGGAGGGGGCATCCAGCCTGTGTGTGTGGATTTCCGCTTTTCCCAGAAAACTTCTTTGTGGAACAGGAGGGAGCCCAATATTTAAATAATAAAGATCCGGAGGGACAGTTTTGCTTATGTCCCTGGAACTAAAGTGACATTTCATCAAACCTCTGAGCTGTGAAATTACGTGCCTTTAAACTGAGCTCTTTTATCAGCGTCAGAAGATAACGGACACCTTGCCAAGAAGCAAAAAGACATGAATGAAAAACGTGCCTGAAACCGTTATCAGCCAGCAGAGTGGATTTAGTGCCACAGAATAATTTTTATGTTTTTCCTACATCCTGACTGCCTGTTGCTACAGGTGGAATGAAAACAGATGGTGTTTCCTGGCCTAAGGTTTCATCAGTCTCACATGAGTACAACCTTGTTCCTTTTAAATTCACAGAATCGGGATAACAGACAGCTGCCATCTTGGCGCACAGGCCCAGCACTCATATCTGCAGAGCTGCTCCACGTCATACCCACAAAATAAATACTGTTATAACGGCACAAAACAAATGAGTCAATATGTAAATAAGAGCCACAAATAAATTCAAAATTCCCTTCAATGGCACTGCGTCACATCAAATTTCCGAGCGCTGATCTGCTGACAGCGCATGTATCTGTCATCACTACTCCAGTTTACCTGCTCCTAATCACCCATATAGTGCTGCCTAGTCCATTTCCCCTGCTTTAAATTAAATGCACATGCTTTAGAATCCAGGTGCATGTTGGTCATGTTGGCATGTTGGATATCGGTACGGTAAGATATTCACAGAAACTAAATTCTGCACTCATACTGGTCATGACTACATGCCTAGTTGGCCCATAAAACTATCCTCAGTGCCGAGATTGCTATAAGGAGCAGGGAAATCCATTCAATTCCAAATATAGGGCCTATAACGGCTATGGAATTGCTAGTAACCAAACAGCTAATGCAACGTGTAATTGAAAATTACAAAATATCACATTGTAGCGTCATGATACTAGTGATATCTTTAAAAGAATTCATATAATTACTGGCTTTTATAAAATATAATGGGTATTGCTTCAGTGTAAGAGTATTTACTCCAAACCCAAAGCAAGGCGAGACTGTTCCAGAGGCCCACGGCCCTAACCAAGGCAGTCTAAAAATACCTTGTGGTTAATTACTCACTCTGGGTTCTGAGAGACAACCCCGGTATTTATAGACTTTGCATGTGTTCCTGGTTGAAGCCGCAGAGGTTTCCGTCAGATTTTGTCCAGGATCAGTGAGTTAAGTTTCCCCTCGAGGTCACTCCGCTTTTCTTCAGCTGAGTAACGGATGGCTAACAAAATAAAGAGGTGTGGGAGCGGGCCAGAGCAGGTCTTGTCAGCACCTGAAAGTAGCCTGCCTACTCACGCCAACCATGAAACGTGGGTGCCGATTGGCCATTTATTACCTTCCAACAGGTGGTCTGTGATTGATGTAGGAACTTGTAGCTTTGTCTCCCCAGCTACAGTCTGGACCATTTGTTGTCAATAAAGATTCCCCCATAATGCCATAAAACCCTCAATAAGCTCACCCCCCTCCACCCTGTCCTCAGGTTGACCTTTTAGAGGTGTCAGTTTTGAGGCCAGGAAGAATGCTTAGCTCTGTTCAGATTCTCGGTGCAGTTGTGCTATTAGGCCAAAAAACATCAAGTGCGACTTATATCTGAACCAAGTAACATATGAGCACACATTAAATAAGGGATTCATCTACAAAAGGCTGCGGAAGTTTGTTTTGAAAACCCCTTAATTAAGGTAAATCTGAAAACCTACAATCCACCAGACATAAAATTGTCTTGGTGTTACTCCAGTACAATCACCTGCTGAGAAGAAGATAACAACTAAATCAGGCGTAGAAGAAACCATGAAGGCGAAAACAGCCAAAAGCTCTGAAGAAGGACAGACAAGACATAAAATTTGTTCATTAATTAATATATTTTTTCTGCATTATAGTTAACAGTTTGTCTCACCATTTATTTTTTCAGTAAGTATTGGTTTTTGTTATATTCAGACATGAGTAAAATTTCAAGACTGTCTTTTGCAATAAATATCATAAAATAATAAAAGCTTCACATAATAAATATTCTTTACAACCAAAGGGGTTTTAACTGACTTTTTCTTTAAAAATAGCCATTATTCATCTTTAGCTTTTATATATAACATTTACAAAAGGAAAGAAAATCCACAGTTGTGGTGTCTGAACAGAACAAATGTGAAATATGAGTGAAAACAAACAAAAAAATGTCCTGTACAAAATATCACTAAGCAACCGGCAGGCGCAACTTTAAATGCGTCGCTAACCGACAACTCCGGGAATAGTCCCGGTTGCCACAGTGATCTGGTAACAGCTACATATCGTCTAGAGATAGTCCTTCACAGATTTGGTAAGGGGCCTTCAGGCAAGACTCAAAAGCGAAGGTAGAACTGAACTAGGGGGTACCTTAACGTGTCAAAAGCGCCGGCGACTATCTGGAGATGACACGCAGGACCGGTAAGGCAAACACTGGTTTGGAGCAAGGTCCCGTCTCGAAAAGCAAGGAAAGATCCAGAAAAATAAAGAGTGGTTTCTTTGCCAAAATGTAGCATTTAAATCGACAGGCACTAATATTTTGACACACTATAATAATAATTATAGTAATAATACAGTTATTATATAATTCCTTCTCCAGATCAGGAGGGCTTTGAGGGGCCCTTTGGTGACCAGTTCTCCAGCTTACAGTACACCGTGTTGGAGTGCTTGCAACGGCAGCCGGGCCTCCTGGCCCAGTCGTGGCAGACCTGGCAGGCTCTGACGCAGCCCTTGGCGGGGGGGTAACACAGCAAGCAGGGCAGAAGTCCGGAGAGGAGCCCCATGGAGAGGAAACGCGAGCAGCAGTGGGGGCGCGACAGGGAGCAGGGGCTGTCCGCGCACGAGTCGCCCTGGTCGTCGTCGGAGCAGTGGTAGAAGAGGGCCCTCACCAGGCACATGCATGTGGCATTCTCCACGGCGCTATCCGCCGAGCAAAGGCACAAGCCGCGACAGGCCAGGCACGAGGGCAGGGTGCGGGGCGCTGTGCACTCGCTGCATTTACATCGGCCACAGCGTTCGCAGATGAAGCGGTGCGCGTCGTCGGCCTCGTCAGCCGCTCTGACCGCCGGCTTTAGTGACTCCCCGGCGGGCCCCGGTTGGGTGCGCATTGGCGGCCGACCCCGCTCGGGGCGGCTGGGCGGCGAGCGTCCCAGGAGACCCCGCTCAGAGCAGCCGCTGCCTGAGCTCCCAGAACTGGTGGACCGGCTAAGTGGCGGCACCCGGCCCACATACCGCGGGGGCACCGGGACCCCACGCTCGCAGTTGTTGTTGACGCCGACGACCTCGTGCGTGCGTTCCGGCTTCCCTGTCCGACACGGGGGCCGTTTGGCCACCGCGGGCCCTTCTGTGTACTCGTTTGATGACCGAATGGCCTTGATCTGGTCCAGGGAGAGGACGGCGGGGCGTTGGAGTTCCCAATCGCGGTCTAGCCGGGTCCTGCCCCCCCGTGGGGGCTGCTGGATTACGACCAGTACACCGCCAGGGCCGTGTTGACTTTGGACCTCCATCTGGGCCGATCACCACTTCCGACACTCACTGTGGACTTGGCATGCATCGGAAATCCTGCAAAGAGGCAGAAAGGAAGAGATAAGCAGGATGAAAATAAGGGACTATGTCCATGAAACTGAATTTAAAAAAGATCTTAGCCACTATTCAGAACATTTCAGACCTATAAAGAATTTATCATGCTTTTTTCTATGATCTATTCTTGTGTTTTAAGACAGACGAAGGGGGAAATTTAAATCCAGCCAATTCTACCTTTAAACACAAAGGCAAAATGCTTGTAACACTCTTCAACCAACTGTGATTTTTCGACCCACTTTCTGCAGTGACATATCTGAAACTCTTCCCATCTGCATTTACATTTGTATAGTTAGTTAACGTTAAAATGCCTGACAGCACCGAATGGGGGGACACGGTCCACGCAAAACCGCACGGTCTGCCCCTTAAAAGCCTTTGACAGATGTGAGCTCAAACTTAAAAGCATCGAATAACGAAGTGAATGCTTTGGGTAGAGCGTGGTGGCATGAACGTGTGATATGCAGGCAGAGAATAGAGGACACTGCAGCTTTAAGCGCTGGAGAAAAACAAGCCCGTCTCGGAAAGTGTAGAACCACGTTTTCGACCTTAACTTCTCCATTAATAATATTAATAATAACGATGATGATAATAATAATAGCTACTTGGAATAATTACTACTTGGAAATACTACAGTAATAAAACACCCGTGCGATAGTAATCAAGCTGGTTTTCATTTAATTTGATTAATTTGATTAATTTATTTGTCCGATTGCGCCCAGGACTGTCCCAGGGAGTAATACAGTCTATAACTGGTCTTGACATGATGGGCAAAAATCCTCCAGAAATCCCACTAACCCGCCCTGTCCGCTCCGTCAGCTGGCAGTAAACCGCGATCGCACGGGGGAGGAAGGCCGGGCGCCCGGGCGGCAAGGCGGCGCCCTCTGCCACCGAGAGCGGGGAGGTGATGGATAAACACGCCGCTGGAGGACGGCGAAGGCGAAACTTATGAATGAAAACAAGCCCGGTGGGAGGGGTGTTTGTTAACCGCGGGGGGCGACTCGCCTCTTAAAGGACGACTTCACTTATTTCGGCCGTCCGTCCGTCCACCCACACGCCCACCCGTCCGTCCGTCCACCCACACGCCCACCCGTCCGTCCGTCCACCCACACACCCACCCGTCCGTCCGTCCACCCACACACCCACCCGTCCGTCCGTCCACCCACCCGCCCACCCGTCCGTCCGTCCACCCACACACCCCCCCGTCCGTCCGTCCACCCACACACCCACCCGTCCGTCCGTCCGTCCGTCCACACGCCCACCCGTCCGTCCGTCCGTCCACCCACACGCCCACCCGTCCGTCCGTCCGTCCGTCCACACGCCCACCCGTCCGTCCGTCCGTCCGTCCATACCGCTTGTCCTATTCATCTGTATAGTTATTTCGTGCGATGTTATAAAATAACATCCAAACAAACGTAGCTGCGGTCCCTCCGCGATCTTGTCCCTGTGGTCTTCAGGTCCAAATGCAAATCCTAATGCGCCTTTTATCACAATTCAAGCGATTTATTATGCACAAAAAATGCATAAACTGTACAGGATGAGCATCTTCCCATAAAGTTCCTTCATACCCGTTACCCAATTTCTTTGTTAAACTAAGAACCACTTTTAATGGTGATATTTCAGCATCATCTGTAATTATAATTATGCAGTCAAACTTTTCACTTCACATCATACGGGCTGTCAGATTTATCTGATAGGTTAATATCGAGAATGAAAGCTCACCTATCTATATATGCAGCCATCCATCCCGAATCCATCAAGCAATACACAAACAGACATCAATCCAAAAAGGCATTAAAGTCGGCACATTTCATACCAAAAGATTATTGTAAACTCCAGACCGAAACCTCGGCTCCTCCGGATATTTGTCCGTCTAGACTCATGCATAACATGACAGATGTTGTAAATCCGCACATGGAAACATGCGACTGCGCCTTCAGGGGTCCGGGAGCGCGAGTCTGCGGGCGAGTCGCTTCATCCAGCGCTTAGTTATTAAATTCGCATTAAAGAGCAAAAATCACCATGAAGATCAAAGGCGGAGACAAAAATCACCATGAAGATCAAAGGCGGAGACAAAAATCAAGCGCCGGATCCAAGGAATCGCTGCTTCTGTCCCAAAGCCGGTGATTAAATAAGTTTTGCTGCGCGGATTTTCCCGTCACAAACCGTCACCTTCCGTGCACCGCAAGCGCTGCTCCAACTACGGAATGAATGGGAAGCTGGAGGTTTGTACTGGTGGCACTGGACGCCTCTCATTGGCCACTGGGAGAGGATACACTGCATCCGCTCTTCATTCATTGGCTGGCTGCGGGAGGCTGGCCGCGCGCAGGTTTCCTTTAAGGGGGCGCAGCTTTACAGCAGCAGTGAAATGAAGCATTTTGCCGTTTGTTTTGGTTTTATTTCGGGGGGGGGGGAGGTCGGCCCACTGTCATTTTCCGGTCCAGATAAAAGTTTAATTTTAGGCCTGAAAATACAGACGCATATCATTGTTAGAGCGCAGTCATGATGCGCTTATTTTTTAGTAATTATTTTATTTTATTTCAGTTAGATCACATCGCAGTTTTGTTTTGTAACCCAAATCAGCCTCCAAAAGTCAATATCAGGCGGACTGCCATCGTGATTCTTCGTGTATTATTGTTAAATTCGGTGTATTTATGAGGGCTTGTGTAACCACCTTACAAACCTTGGTAAGAGGAGGACGAGTAGATAAGACGCCCTATGACGCCCTAAGACGCCCTGGTCTGTTCCTGATCGGGGTCGAGGATGCATTACATCCGGATGTGTGATAATGGGAAGTTCAATACAAAGTCAGTCCTCCCTATTCAAACTGAATATCAATAGACAATTGCCTTTAACTGCAACGACCTCGTCAACGGCTCTAAAAGTGCCTTAAATGATTAAATATGTTGTTCGATGCCGTTAAATGCGCATTGCAGTTAATTTTGGGATATCGACGGCAATGCAAATGAGAAAGTTTAAAAAATGCACTTAAGGGAGAGAAAATAAGCACAATAAATAGATTTTATTGTGTTTTATGTTGTATTTCACATTAATTTATTCAGCAGTTATTTATTTCCTAAAACTAAGTTTAAATAACCCAGGTACAGCACAAGGCGTATGTTACATTTATAGTTCAAAGAGACTGGGTAATAAAAGTAACAAAATAATTTCCTCGGATATTTACATTTAGGAAATACAAGCTATTCAGAGTTATAAACAAACAAATCAAAGGCGTGCTATGCCGATCACTAAATGTCTTGCAGCATATCGAGCTGTCATTTCGCACGTCGGGTGACATCGTTAAGATATCAGATAACAAATGTGGCCGCAGTCCATCAAGTCCAGGCTGCATTCAGGGGTGATACGGCTGGCCACAACTAGTCAACAAAATTTGTTCATTTTTTTGTACTTCCCCTGCATCACACAATACGTTTGGCATCGGAGCTCTAAGTAATTTAGGTCACAAAAATTAGTATGTGAGTAGAAATGATAAATTACAGACAAGCGTTTTAGCTGTTATCCATAAAGTCCTAGATTGAAGTCAAAAGTCAAATGAGTGGAAGTTGTTATGGATTAATGGATAGTACAACAGGTGGTATATAGACGATGCTCCCCCCAAACTAAACCCCAATTTACCCAATTATTTCGCATGATAAGATGACATTTTTATCGTGTATGTCTTCATGCTTAATCTGTCCAGACATCCAACGAATGTTTTGATGAGAGCCAGAAGGATTTGGCAGCAGTAAAGTGTGTTTCTTACGGTTAAGAAACAAGCATACGGTTTCTTACAAGCATTCATACGGATTAGGAGACAATAGCCGAGTACACTTTCCTAGACTTGTTGCAGTGAAAACGAAACACCTATAATTAGTCACGACATAAAATGCTACAAATAAACGGAGACTAGCTGTCTTAATTTACACCATGCTATATCATTTACTGCTTTAAACATATTCATCGTGCAGATAGAAAACAGGGAAAATTGTCAAAAGTATAAAAGTGAGAACCCTTCCGTGATTATTGTCAGTCGTGCTGCGATCGTCTCCAGATTTATGATGATTTATGACGATTTATGACGATTTATGATGGCCCTTGAGAGATGGGATCATTATTAGATATTGGTATTAGGTAGGTATTAGACGTTTTCATTATTAGATTTCAATATCAGATAAAGGTAAGAGAGCAAGTTCGTACTATATGAGCATATATTCAGGGATATATAGCCGTGTTACTGCCTGGCAGAGACCCTATAAGTAGCAATGAGCCGCTTTCAAGCGCTCCGGATATCTGGCAAAAGACTGACCCCCCAAACTGGTCCTTTACTCTCTCATCAGTGATGTTACTCGTGGGGGGGGGGGGGGGGGGGGGGGGGGGGGGGGGGGGGGGGGGGGGGGGGG
>JAODKC010000053.1:5155207-5166049 GCA_026777985.1 Mormyrops attenuatus | reverse complement strand
CGCATTGAGAGGAGCCAGATGAGGTGGCTCAGGCATCTGCTTAGGATGCCTCCTGGACGCCTCCCTGGTGAGGTGTTTCGGGCATGTCCCACTGGGAGGAAGCCCCGGGGAAGACCCAGGACATGCTGGAGGGACTATGTCTCTCGGCTGGCTTGGGAACACCTCGGGATTCCCCCGGAGGAGCTGGATGAAGTGGCCTGGGAGAGGGAAGCCTGGGTTTCCCCGCTTAGACTGCTGCCCCCGCGACCCGACCCGGAAAAGCGGTAGAAGATGAATGGATGGATGGATGGATGGACATACTACTTGATAATCATATCTATACTCTAAACCAGTGCTTCTCAACCTTTTTGACGAAGCACACAGTGCACCCTGCAATTTACGCCAATCAATGCCTATCGCACAGATGCTTGCATTGGAGGAGTGTTCTGCTCTAAGCAGTTGCAGAGTCAAGACCCATTTATAAAGTAAAAACTGGGCTTTAAGGAAAGTGTTACCGAAAATGTTTACTGTAGCCTTAGTCTGTAGCTACATCATCTAGGACTCTGATAGTTACAAAACGACAAAATCGCTTAACGACGCATTCTCCCGAACGTCTTTTAACAAATGCTGTCACATTTTAATACAGTAAGCTTCCCATCACTGAATTCCACACAAAGAACTACAATAATTATGATAATTACAAGTCTCCCAATAGACATGTGACACAGAAAGACACGGCATCATACTGCGTCGGTGTTTAGCAAAATTCGATATTTAAGACTGTTGATGAATTATAACGCTACAATAAGTTAGAAGACACTGAAGGAGAGGACCCAGCATACTGCACCCTCTCTCTATATTATGTGTTTCATGCCAATGAATTTGAGTTTAGCGGAAGATGTGCAGAGATACAGAGCCCTGGGCGGCGAAAGCTCGGCAATCCACACTGGCCAGGCGTCGAGATGAAACGCAAACTTCCTGTTTGGTGCCTTCAGCACCGTCCCCTGCCAGATGTGGGGCTTTAGCTCCATCTGTACGACCCCACACGTGCATTGGTGTGTGTGTGGGGGGGGGGGGGTTGCATTTTGTTCAGAAAGCAAAGAAATGGGATTTTGGATGCTGTGTTTCTTAAAAAGATCAGATATGACACAAATAGCATTAGAGATTAAATTAATAAGCACTCCCTAAGGAGAAAACGTTTTTCTAGCAGAGAGAAAATAATGGTTCAGTTTTGCGGTTTTGCATGTTATTTAATCGCACTGTTCATTGACCCATGAATTTCAGAATATCACATCTGTTTCATCTCCTTTGTAAAATTCAGCAATCTCTGCCTTTCTCCTCTGGTTTCTTTCCATCTCTATGTTGTTTTGACAAAGTTGTCCTATCAAAGCAAACAAATCATGTTTTGTGACGCCTCTTTTTTCAGGCAGAAAATGGAGCACGGATACCTGTCAGAAAGCCGTTTTGTAACGTGCATAGCTGTGGAACAGACAGACAAATGCTCACAGAAAATTAACAGTTTGGGAGTGCTGCATTTAAATGGAGCACGGATACCTGTCAGAAAGCCGTTTTGTAACGTGCATAGCTGTGGAACAGACAGACAAATGGTCACAGAAAATTAACAGTTTGGGAGTGCTGTATCTAAATGGAGCAGAAAACCTGCATGCAGATACAGTTTGTCATGTTTTATCACTGATAGCTTTCAGATATATAAACAGCTTTTCATCCCCTTGGTTTTTGTGAACTCTGGTGATGGTGTAACACGTCATAGCTGCTCTTGACAGTTCTGATTAATCATTTCAGAATGTTAAAAAGAAAAGTAGACCCCGTGTTGTGGCGACGGGAAGCCATAATGTGGATTGGGCGTAATGAGCAGCTGGGCACGTCTTGGACGCGCCCCCCCATCTACACTAGGTGCAGGTGATTTACTGGCTGATTAGTTTTCCAGCACAGAGCATATGCTGACATACAGATTACCCACATCCTTCTGATTTTTGGGATAGATGTCTGGATGATTTAGCGAAGAGTTTCAGGTTAAAGTTAGCTGTACTGTTTGTTGATAGCACTTCTCTGGGCAGGTTTCTGCTACCTGAGCTGGCCAATCATGCTAATTATGAGGGGCATAACTGAGAGAAGCACCAGGCCCATATGCGTGATATGCTGAAATTTATCAGCCATTAAAAGTGACCTGAGACACAATGCCATCCCATCCAGGGTGTCCCTTATTTTGTGCCCTGAGCTTCCTGGCATAAACTTACTGCTACTCTGTGATGGATGGACAGACAGTACCATCGGTGTGGCCAAATAGTACAGAATCTGCATGATCTCCCTGTGCTTGCAGGAGTATGTACTGGGCACTGAGGTCTTCCCATCATAGTTTTCACTTAAACCATGGGATGCTGTAAGTTTCCTTCAGCATTTAAGCGCGAAGATGAATGGTGCCTGGACTAACACAATAACTAGTGCATAACTAGTGCATAACAGTGCTTTTGTAGATATCAAGTAGTAACACGATAAGAGCATTGTGGCTAGCTTATCATGGCAACAAATTTGTGGCAACAATGTTGGGCCGGAAATTTGCATTCCATGAAAATCACTTTTCCTGATTTAGCAGAGCATTCATCAAAAAAGTCCCACAACGCAATTATGTCTGTAATTCCATGACTCCATGACACATTGAAGTTATGAGGCTTCTCACCTGGGCTATGCCCTCCGGATAAGTGTTAATACTCAGGTGAGGTGGAAGTGTGAAAACGAGAGGTGCCGATTTTGTCAGCTGCGGAAAAGGATCGCCCCTTAAGCTGCTGAAAAGAGATGCCGGCTCACAGACGTGAAATGGCCGAGCTCCAAACTATTTAAATGATGCGGTCATATTCAGAGAGGTCACAATTAAGAAGGGCTGCTGTGGTTTTACTATACTCCGTCAAAGACCTTCAAGACCTTCCATTTGACTGGGTCTGTTTCAGGCCGATACCAACGTCACGAAAAAGCCATATTTTTACAGGAAGCAAACAAAATAATTTGTTTATTATGAGAGCAGGGTTGTGGGCTTATGAGGCCATTGGAGGCTGGCGGTTAGAGGGTGTGATACTCTAAAAGTATAATGCCTGCTCCCCAGAAACATTGGCAAGGGGGAAAATACCTTCCTGTATTAATTACTGGTCAATGAAGTGAAACATTACACTACTGACTCACCACAGCCATACTGGTCTGTTTCAATATTGCATTAGATTTGTGTGGTTGAAGGTAACGGAGTCATATTAAATGCAGTTGACAGCAATGCTAGACATAAAGCTCTCTTCTCTGTTTAAATACGTGGTGGATCATCTGAAGGGCCACACACCTTTTTAACAAACTAATTGCATGTTCATACTGACAAAATTCAGTTGTTTGTTTGTATCCTTGGTTGTTCGTCTGTGAACAAGTGCTGCATCTCTTGGAGTTTGCAAACCGTAAAATGCGATTAATTTGCCAAAAGGGAAGTTTTGTATTTGTCCGTCCGAACACACTGAAGTATTTAAACCCTTATTTTGAAATACGAAGAGTGAAAATGTGAACATTTGGATAGCATGCTACACATTAGCCTAAGTTCTGCAATAAAAGTGAAAATATGCCCATCATAATTACATCCAACATATTTGGGGAACTGACTAATCTCTGATTAATCTGATAACAACTTCTGGAGAAATATGCCCAGTATATCTGCTATATGCTTCCACTGCAAAATTCCAATTTCTTTCTATTTTGAATAACTACAATCTAACGACCAAAGTCAGAATTTTCATCCACGCCCCCCACCCCCCCGAGCGATTGAGCCTGGGCTGCGTTTCATGGTGCAAAGTCCCTAACGCAATATGGAAACACGATTCTGCGGGTTTGAAAGCCTTGTTATCGAGGCACGTCTTTCACAGTCTCAGGCTCGTAAATCCTTGCTTCATTCCTGTCAGAGCTTGATCATAAAAAAGGGAAACTGAGAAGCATTATCTTCCCCGGCAGCGAATCCTCCTCGTGACCACACGATGCAATTACGCTATCAAATGTTACATTTCGGATCGGCGTGGGGACAGACCGGGGCAACCAGATGTTGTGATGAGTTGGCTCCCGTCGGTGGAGCTGATTTTAACAAGCTTTTGGCCCCGAGCGGACAATAATCGTGCCTGCTGAGCCAGCTGAAGATCTCAGGAATGCAGTTTAAAACTTCCGCTCGCGGTAGGGTGCCACGAAGATGTGACGGCTCACCTCTGACCTGACCACCCCCTGCATTTGGAACGGCCCTGTTTTACATTCGTCACCAAGGCAGTGGGTGAAAATCAAACCAAAATGTGTAGCTTCTATCTCTGACCTCCTGACGGTCCCTTTCACTTGATACCGAGACCCTTTGGTATACCCGATGCTCCCACAATGCTCCAATTACAAAGGAGCCCCCCAACAACATAAGAGGGGGTTTGTTGCTCCCTACACCATCATCTCCGATTCAACGGCCTACGTAGGGAGCCCAAGGAAGGCTCAGGGGTTAAAGTCAGATCTGTGCTTGAGCCCTAGATCCAGCTGAGTGGAGAAATATGAGCATCGCTCGCCTTGCCTGCGGATGTCCTCGGTTCCAATTCCAGTAAGTGATGCCTGAAATATATGATGGCGACTCATGGCATTTGGTTCCCATAAGTGTGGCTCTGATATACGGCCGACAGCCCTCAGTGTCAGCCCTGTCCTCTAGTGCTCCCTCTCTGCATGTACAGGGCAGGGTGGCACATGGCCAAAGAAAATGTCACTGTGATGCAGCTGCTCAGATGGACGTCTCCAAATCTTTATGACCAAGAGGGGATGATTTGGAAAATTAAACAGTGGCATAAAGGGGTAAATCATTCAATATGTGAGCGATATATCCATCTATGCAAAATACAAGTTTAATCTTCACCAAATTAGTTTTATATTCAGTCTTTTCTACTCAGATAAGTGTTTTAGTTTTAAAATATGTTTTGCAATTAATGAAAATGAGAAAAAAATCAATCAATTATTCAAATACTGCACTATTGAATTAGAAAAAAATGTGTAGCATGTGTAAAAATTTCTTACTTGAAAAAATCATTTTTATTTATTCAAAATATAGTAAATTCCAACATAAGAAAATTTTAAATACATTACATAAATAGTATTGAATGGAGAATAAATGTTTGTGAACCCAGTATAACAGTCATTCGAAACATCATTTCTAACGGTGCAAAGAAACTATTTCCTAATAATTCTGCACAGGAATCACTATGAAGTGAACGGAATCATTTCCTTTTATTTTTTTATTTTTGTTAAACAGTATTTAAAAGTATTTTTTAAAGTATTACCTTATCAGTAAATACAGACTGCAGTTTTTTTCTGGTAAACCGGAAATACTTAAACCCAAGAAAATAATATAAGTGGTGGTCTATGCGCGATAGACGTAAATCCTTTGAAAAGTAGCTGGGATCATTTTCAAATGGTGCGAGACACTCATGTTGAGCCAAAGCAAACGCGCCGTGCCGCCGCACCGCCGCGCCGCCGCACCGCAGCTCTGCCGCTCTGCCACAGGTTTCCACACGGTACATTTCTACAGCAGCGAGTTTGAGTTCCACCCAATTGCATGGGTAAACTGCCACAGTTTTTAATGTATAGTGTAAGTCTGTTAAGACCTTTTAAATTGTGTCTAGGGGCAGAATGTACATGTATATATGTATATAGTATTTATTAGTTTTTAAGTATTATTTTTAATTATTTCTATTTATGTTTGTTTATTTTTAAGGATTTATTTGCAGAAATGCTAGAAATATCTTAAGATAGTCTTACATTTTTATTGTCACTTTAAATTATTTTGTTATGAAGTTGGTGTGTAAAATCCTTTGACACAGTATAAAGCAAGGGTGTGCTTAACTCTACTGTACTTCCCAGTTAATGCCTTATGATATCTGCGATAATGCTGCGTTCACTGTCTGTATCCTCTCAACCCGCAAGCATCAACTGAATGAAAGAAAACAAATGTATCTTTAGCCAAAACGTCTGCCAGAACATCTAATTTTACTACGGACGTTGCGGCATAATCTGATTCCGACATTCATTTTTATAAATTTTTTTATATGATATTTTTACACTGAGATATCTGTGCCTCTGGATTTGCATATTATGAAGACACTGAGGCTATCAGGCTGATGGCCAATAGGAAGAACCTTCAGGAGTCAATAATAATAAAAAAAAAGTCTGCCATCCCATCCAGGTGAAGCAAAATCCTAAACATCCAGCTGTAAATCCGTGAACATGAAACCCAGAGATCAGTTACCTGTGGTTACTTGCATACCTCAGCCAGGTGTAAACCTGTTCTAAGCAGCTTTTACGGGGGGCGGGGGAATCCTGTGAATTTAGTCCTCTGGCACAGGAAGCACCGAGTATTTCCGTCTTCCAGCTGCAGAAAGATCCTGCCTCCATTCGAGGAACATCTGCGACCTCCGAGCCCGAGGCCACGACGCGGAGCCACCCGAAAGGCAGGGGAGATGCAGTGGGCTTGACTGGAGCACCTGGACATGCCACGGGGAATACAGAGAAGAGTCCTCCCACTGGGAGCACGTGGTCCCCAAGTCATCCCCAGATCATGGCCTTCAAATGGGGGCCAGGTCTAGAGTGTGATCACTATAGCGTGTGCTACACCCCCACCCCAGTTCATAGTAGTTATTAGTAGATAGTAGATTGTTGAGGTATGTTAGGATGTTAAGGCATACTTACATACTGCTTATGAATGTTCTGTGAATGCATTATGAAAGTGCACTGAATGTTCTATGAATGCATTATGAAGGTGCAGTTAAGGTAAAGCATTACCCAATAAACTATAACAATAAAACAAAAAGACATATAGTAAAACCACATCACGTCATATGATACAAGAAGATTGGTACTCTCTCCTCTTTCTCCTCCTGCTTTCTCTCCTCTTTCTCCTGCTTTCTCCCTGTCTTTCTCTCAAATGTGCTTGAAGGTATTTTTAAAAATCATTTGTATTAAAAGAGTTTTGGAACAAACTATGTTGGCCAAGCCTGTGGCCTATAGGCAGGATAGTCTAAAGAGGTGGCAAATAGCTTCACAGCTTTGGTTCTGCAAGGAAGTTAGCATGCAGACCTCAGTGGGGGGAGGGGGACCCGCAAGGGGGACCGGCTTGAACATTTTGTTTCAAGACACAGGAAGCATGAAGCTCCGCGTTCTTTTTTCTTTCCCCTTCAGAGCCTGGGCCCCATGTCTCAGTACGGCAAGCAGCTGGAGATCCGCGACCGCGACGGGCTTCATTCTACAGCTGTGCGCGGCTGTAAATCCAGTGCCGCATATTTGAACGTCATTCATCTGGTCGAACTAACAATCGACAATGAGCAACAAACAATAAGAGCATGCAACCCATTATGCCCGTATGTTAATATCTTAGCTGCAAGCAAAGCGCATGTTTTACATTTGAGAAATTTGAATTTCGAAATCAAACAGCCGTAGGTTTCAGAGTATCTGATAAGGAAACGATAGGTGAGACCTGAAAGGGCGCATTGCACATATAAAAAGGAAAAAGAATACAGGATTTGCGCACTTAATATTTTCCAAAGTGTCTAATCTCTGACAGCTGTTAGTCACCCTGGTGTTAACAGTTGCCTGTCAAACAGGCTGACTTTAATGCCGGGTGTACGGATATTAGACAGAAAACCAGAATCAAACTTTCAGTTGGTACAAGACATCAAACGAACCAATGACATCGCTCTCGGCTAATTACAGACCTTAATACCACCGGATCTGAGCTGCCACGGAAGACACATCTGTAGAGATTTAACTTTTTCATGGCCCTCCCCTGTTAGGCAGTGAGTTTCAAAACACAGTGAGCAAAATGATCACAAAATACGAAGGATCATAAAATCAATACCCATTATCCCTAATACCTGTCTTTCAAGTACAACATTCATGGCATCATCAATAAAACAATAAAGTTTCAAATAGATATAAGTTGGTTATAAGATATTTTTGAATAAAACGTTTTCCGAAATGTCACACATCATAAAGTCAGAGCCTCACAGGCAGATATTTATCATCGGGAGTGAATTCCAAAAAGTCAATCCAGGTTAAGCTTCTGGTTGGCCGCTGATTACAAAGACTAAGTCACTCAGTCCAAGATCAGACGGACCAAATCTCCGCAGTGATCTTTTTTGTGCTGTTACTACTTGGAGGAATGTATTTTTTCCCCCCAAGAGTGGCCCCACATTAATTCATGTAAGGGAGGTGGGAGTGGTGACTGGGGCGGGGGGGGGGGGGGTCACGCTTGGATGTCATAACCTCTCTGCAGCTGGAGTCCTGGGGTTGGGAGGGTGTGCATCCCCGTTGCACAAAGCACACTTGAGCACAAGTCCTTCCACCATGACTCTGTGGGTCATTGTGTGGGGAAATCCACAGGTGCTGCTCTGTAAGGCAGACCTCACGCTCCAGGTCTGAAAGGGCCGACTGTGGTTCGTTAGTGTTCCTTAGTCTGTCACCAAATTAGCGCGAGAACCCGTGATTGGTGGAGCCCTTCAACCTCTGGTGGAGTGAATTGAGGCCTAAACAAATTTATTTTGGCTAAAATCGCCTCCCCCTCTGCCTTAAGCTTCTATTTAGACATTCATTCTATTTTAAGTTATATTTTTGCCGCAAAGGTTTTGGTGAACTCAGCTTCATTTTATTCGCTCCAATATCCAGCTACATTTTCCTGCTCTGTTTACGTTGTACTGTCATTAATCATATTCAAGCATTTAAATAAAACGCAGCAAAATCAAAATAATAAATATTGTGCATAAGATTTGCAGCTGGGATTTTTCCCTCCAAATGAAGTGTGCAGGACCTCGAGGGAATCCTTCAGCAAACGGAAGGCGGGGCCTTCTAGCCGCCAGCCTGAGCCGCTTCTCGGGAACTGCCTGCAGCCATACTCGTCAGTCAGGCCCCAAAGCTCAGGAACCAGATGTCAACGCGGCTCGGAGGTGGGACCACGGAAATAAAGGTGGAAGTCATTACTGTGTTCAAGGACAGAGGCTGGGAACAGTCACTCCTTTTGAAACAGGCTCACACCTCTGCCAGGCCGCGGGTGTGTGTGTGTATGGGGGGGGGGGTTACCTGTCTCTAGGCCTGCCCTACTTATATTTGCATTTAACCACTAACCACCACCTTACCTGAACAGTCTTCACGTGAGGTTATCCTAAACGCGCCACCGCCCTATCAGATCTGTTTGTTGATGGATCTTGATGATCCTTTTCACAAGGGTCCCTCACCAAGGACAGAATTAAGCCAACATTCTTCAGGTCCCGATCCATGACCATTTAGACTTCAGTGTTTTTAGGTCCACGTCCCTGGTACTGGTATATTCATTCTCGGTTGCGCACAGCTCTTTGAGGAAGAAGCAATGAGTACATTACTCACAGATTGTGTACAACCCCGTTTCCAAAGAAGTTTAAAACATGGTGCAGGCACCAAAATCAAACTGAGTATATATTTGTCATAAAGCAATATAATTTCTCAGTCTCAACACTTGATAGACTGTCTTTGCTCTGTTAAATATGGGCTTATATGATATGCAAATCATTGCATTCTGTTTCTATTTACATTTTACACAGCGTCCTAACTATTTTGAAAATGGGATTATATTTTGTTGGACAGCATTAAACAAGGTTCAGGAAATGGAAAAGTGCACAACTTCAGGGCTTCAGGTCAGACAGGTTAAAAAGAGCCTGTCAGCTGGTTTGTGCTAGGGTAGAGGAGCTTTCACAGGAAATGCCCCGTGGTCACTTCCTCTGTCAGAAACTGATGCTTCGGATGAAGATATAGACTATATTCGGTCTAGGAGCAACTGAATCTAAGCATCACAGGCTTGGCAATGGAACGTGCTGTTGAGTCAGCAAAGGCAAACTTAAGTTCTTTACAGAAGAGCGTAGGTATTTAAAGTGGGGCACAAGTGTTGCTTTGGAATTTCAGTGAGATGAACCGCCAGAAAACCAGTCACGTCAGGGTTATTGTCCAAAACAGGAACTCATCATGTGGAAATAAGGAAATTCCTATCAAGGGAAAACTCCAGAAGCTTGATCCATTGCTGAAACAAGAGATTGACAGGTGGGCGTTCTGTAGATCAAAGGGGGCAACTAATTGCCCTGTATTTAAATAATTCAGTTTTGCAAATTGTAACAAATGGTGCACTAGAAGCTTATTTCTCAACGAAAATTGCATCTCAAACTAACGTGGGACTTATGGCTGAATAATCTGCCTGCCTCATTACAACCCAGAGAAAGGGGATATAACCTGATCAGGCGCCAGCTTGGGCAGTGCTGTACACCCGGGGAAGGGGATACAGCCTGATCAGGCTCCAGCTTGGGCAGTGCTGTACACCCGGGGAAGGGGATACAGCCTGATCAGGCTCCAACTTGGGCAGCGTTGTCCCTCCTCCTCACACACAGGCACACCCACACACACACACGCCCCCTGAAAGCAGTCCACTGTTTGCAGTGTGCCTCTGCTGGGCCGCCGTCGTCGTCTAGGTGCTCGTGTCTGGCCACACTAATCCAGCAGATCCCATTAGCACAGCGAGCCCTTGTGTTCAGGCCCCTTCAGCCACGGCCCGGCGACCCGGGGACAAAAGGAAATGTCAGGAATCTCGCAGTTTGGCCCCCTCGCTCTTTCTCTCTCTCCGCATGAGTACAGGAAATGCTTTCTCTAAACCCTGCCCCCCCCCACCACCACCACCTCACCCGGCCCTAACTTAGAAAAGAAGGGAAAGCGAGGGAGGGAGGGCGGTAATCCTCGTACCCGCTGGTGGATACCAGTGGTGAGGGATGCCGTCAAGCTGAAGAAGGAGTCCTTCCGGGC
>JAODKC010000053.1:5138532-5148610 GCA_026777985.1 Mormyrops attenuatus | reverse complement strand
TTGAGGCCTGGATTTCCCTGTGAGCTCAGACTCAATGAAGGTGTCTATCTATTGTAGGAAGAAGGCTGTGAAATTTCTCTGAGTGGCTGTCGAATGGCTATTCACAGTATTATTGCAGAACAGGCAGAACAGCGTAAGACTGGAAACTGTTACAAGCCTCCTTCATGAATACTCAAAGTCAATGTTTTTCCCGAGAGGCTGTTTTTATGCCGAACACAATGTGAAATTTGCAGTTACATTGACATCCACAATCAAAACAAGTAAGGCCTCAATTCTCCCCCAACCTGGTGTTTAATTATTAAATGTTTATTTTCTTCATTTTAAATAACGTGTTGTCACATCGCTTCCCCCCTCCCCGTTTCCTGGGCCGCTGTCTCACATGGCCGTCACACAGCCGGCGTGCCGGGGGGCTGGAAGCGATTCGAGCGTACTCAGCCATGCGATAATTGCAGTCCCCATCAGAATCAAAGCGGCCGGCACCTGTAATTACTGGACGTGTGGCCGCTGGCAGAGGAACACGACAGGCAGATATTAAGATGAAACGAGAGGCAGGAAGGAAGCCCGCAAACGTTCGGGGGTTTGGAGGCGGGTCTTTTCAGAATTGGGAGGAAAAGAGTGACTGGGGGGCTGCCGTCCCATAACCACTGTTTTGAGTGGAGTTTGCCCTCGGAAAGGCCTTCTTTGATTAGATGGTGTGGGATCAGTCAGGATATCCCCGCTTTGAGCTCCAGATGGACGGCTCTTGTTTTGTTTCCAGCGGCAGAGAGCCGCATCCGCTGTGGACGTTTTTGGAAATCTCGCTCCCCGACCGGTCTGTCACTAACGTCGTGCCGTTGCTCCCACTCGATGTGTTTATCCAGAGGCCCACTAGGGCTGACACAGACACGCTCGTGTTCCTTTGAACAAGGACCCCGTTTAGAGGCCCTCGTTACTCGCCTGTTTAATTAAACCCGGCGCAGCGTTCTCTGGCTCGCCACACAAGTGAAAACGGCGCACACTGTCTGCGGCTCCCCTGTCAGGTGATGGGCGGCGGTTGGGGTGGGGGTTAGTCTTAATTACGTCGCATGATTTGGAGGTCTTTCAGCCGGAGCGCATAAGCCGGCCTTTCACCGGGCCGCGCCTGACTGTGCCGGCCAAAGTCAAAGACTCAGCCGGGATTCCGACAGGCTGCTGTTTTTCCTGGCTGCTCCCACGATTAGGGTGGCGGAAAATCATCAACGTCACGCAAGCCCTGTGTCGTTCATCACGGACAGGCCTGCGAAACCAATGCACCAGCATCTGTAACGACCTTTAGCAGGGGTCATCTCCGTGATGAATTCTGATGGACATTTTGATCAAAATGCATTTTTTTTTATTAAAGGGTAAAAAACATACAACAAACTGACATCAAGTCATTGGAAAGGAGGGATAGAAAAGCCAGCAGAAAATTAGCAACGACGATGTCAGGATGCCATTTTAACAACATAGTCTTTCTAGCCTCCATAGTTTTTTTTCCCTCAATTGAAACCTCGTACCTTGAACATGACGAATCTTGCCGCAGACATGTTTGTCCATGAACGGACAGGTTGGTGATCCCTGACTTTCAGCAATAGTGGGTGCCCCCACTATCCAAAAAAACTTCTAAAGAAATACAATAAGCCAGCTGGATTGAGAACCTGTAAACCTCAAGGCCTGAGGCAAATCCATGCTTATTAAAAACCCAAGACCATCTAGGGGGTTTTGTCTCGCTGACTCTCCTCAGCGTGCAGCAGGGGCCCTAGCAGAGCCCCATAGCAATGCGATAGGACAGTAAATGTAGCCCAGCCAATGGATGCCTGAAGACTAGCCAATGACTAGCCAATGACGTACCGTCCATTAATTTTCTCAAGTGATTGATTGAGCCAGTTATTTGATTAAACTACTTTTCCTCTTGGTTCCAAGGGTCAATAGATTGTTGAAGACCATAAAAGCCACCTCCCACCTCAACTGAATGTCAGTTCCTCATTGTTTGATTTATTTTTGTTCCTTACTGTCTTTAATTTAGCAGTGTTAGCGGTAATTAAAGTGGTGTTTATTCTCCAGCATGGGTACCCCATCTCTGTCCTTAAATCTGAGCATCTCAAATTGTTGCAGTAAAATATCCTATCCAAATAAGCACAAGGGAAAATGACCCCCATAATTCTCTTTTAAAAAAGCTCCCCCTTAAAAGAGTTCCCCCTTAGATGAAAACATGTAAGCAATGTGGCGTAATGGTAACATGTCTTCCAGGATGGTTTGTGGTTAGAGACTAGGGACCTAGCTGAGGGATAGTGACCCCACCCAAGGTGAGAAGCATACTGATGGATCTGAGTGTGGGCAGGGGGGATTGGATTGGCAGGGACAGTAATGGCAGGCTGGCACTCTTAGCCCAAGAGGTGCCAAGGGATGGGAGGTCAGGCTGGCTGTTACCGTGCCAATGACTGATGGGCAAGCGCTAATGAGGGCTTGAGACAGTGTAGAGTGTTTGGAGAGACACTCCACCACCGCTGGCTCTTTGCTGATCACGAGGTCTTTGCTGATCTTTGCTGATCACGAGATCTTTGCTGATCTTTGCTGATCACGAGGTCTTTGCTGATCTTTGCTGATCACGAGTTCTTTGCTGATCTTTGCTGATCACGAGGTCTTTGCTGACCTTTGCTGATCATGAGGTCTTTGCTGATCACTTTGCTGATCACTTTGCTGATCACTTTGCTGATCTTTGCTGTCATTTCTCCAGAGAGCCCTGGGGCTCCTCCATCATTTCGGACAAAGGCCCAAGACTGCTCTTCTCCTGGGTATTAATATGCCTAAACATCTTAAAATGTACTAACTGATACTTCACTGAAAATAATCTACCACCCTCTTATGATGTGTACACTGTTTGTGGTATGAGGACATCTGGAAGATCTGAACTCTACACCAAGCCAACACCAAAGGGGGGCGCTTCTGATTCTGGGACAAAGACCAAAGGCAACAAAGTAACAGGCCGTTTCTCTAGGTTACATCAGATAACCTTCCACCTCAGCTTCTCCCCTGTGAACATTCCTGTGGCTAACCTTCCTTAGCGTAAATTAGCGAGCTGGTTTTCTAGACGTCCGACAGTCGCTTGGGGGACACGGGAAGTCAAAAAAAAAAATAGTCTGGCATGGGAGAGATGGCGCTGAAGGCCCTGGCAGTGACGGATGAGGCTCTCTTCAAGGAAACGATCAATTTGCACTTTCCTCTGACCCCGTGGGCCTGAGTGTAACGCTACACCGGGAAGCTACGTTAGCTTTCAGCAGTTAAATCACGCGGCTGCAGGCTCCCGTGTCCTTCTCCCTGTGCCCCTGACAACGTCCGTCAGGGAGTGCAGAGATCTTACAGGCCTCACATGAAAAATGTTACAAAGAGTGTGGTAACTTGATAAAACTGTGATTGATTTTCTAAAAGATCACCATGACTATGAGTTAAAATAAAACAACAAACACAAATAATAAAAATTAAACCAATTAGGTTTGAATAAATAGTCCACCATAGAAATCAGAATTCGCTGTAAAGGAACAACTGAGCTTAAAGTGTGGTTCATAATTAGTAATAATCATGTCATTGTGCCCATGTGACCGCAAATGGACATCACATTAAGACCGAAAGAAACTCAAAATCCACACGTCATCATTTCGGTGCATTTCTTTCAAATACATCTGCATCATAACTGTGGTTTTATGGGCTATGTAAGGTGACCTTGGGTTTTAGAAAGGTGCCCACAAATAAGATGCATTATTATTATTATTATTATTGGTTCCAAACACATCTTTCTGATAAAAATTAAGCATTAATGTCAGCATTATGTTGCTACCACTTACATTCCTAAAGGAATGATGGATTTACCTGAGAAGGTGGACAGACGTGACATTGAATAAGTTTGATTAATTAACAGTATGGAGAGTAGTGTAGGGATAGCTGATCCTCAGATCCTGGGGGGCCAGAGATCACATGAGCTCTCTCAAGGACGAGCATGCCATTAACCACTTCACGCTCCCTCTTGTACACAAAAGTCAGCCATGTGGAGAGGGTGGTGGATGTAGCGCCCTGTGCGTCATGGCTTGTCTGCCCTGTCCCCCTGGGCACCCAACTCCCGGTGCCGTACTCTGAGCAGCCAACCTACTTAAGGTGCTGGCAGGTAGTGACATCCTGCAGGCAGACAGAGACACTGGATAAACCAGTGACCCCACCTCATCTCTCTGGGTGGGGGCTGAAGGAAAAGATGTGGATCTGTTTAGAGCACAGAGAGTTCAAAATGCCCCATTCAGGTCTGGCCAGTCTGAACGCTGGCAAGTCAGTGCTGGGGAGGGACACTGACAGTCTCCCATTCACAGCAGAGAGCAGACGTATGTAAAGGAGACCACAATCTCACCCAGATTGTCCTGGGGTGCAGGGCCAGATCTGCCACTCAAAAGGAGATGCCGACAGGTGAAAAGGCTCAATAACACAACTCTATCCTTCACTTCTCATCTCGCAGGAGGCTGGCTTTATTTGTTCAACATCGGAGCACAATAAATGAAAGTGGGCAGCAGGTGGCGTAGCGGTTTAGGACATCCACTTTGATTCAAAGATTATGAGTTTGAGTCTAGGAGGGTTCTGCTTTAGTATCTTTAAGGAAGTTACTTAATCTGAAGATCGCAAAATATAAACCTGTAAAATATACAAAGGCTGTTCAGGTAGTAAGGAATATTGTTAAAAATAAATACAATAATAATAAATAAATCCAGAAAGATCGCCTCAATGTTTTATTGGATTAACAGAAAGCAGAGTGTTTTATCCAGGATAAGTTATCAGAAACAAACAGCTGGAGCCCATTACAGAGAGCCGCGGGTACAGATCCTCTTCAGAACGACGGACAGGCGCGGTCGCGCGCCCATTACAGAGAGCCGCGGGTACAGATCCTCTTCAGAACGACGGACAGGCACGCTCGCGCGCCCATTACAGAGAGCCGCGGGAACAGATCCTCCTCAGAACGGCGGACAGGCACGCTCGAGCGCCCATTACAGAGAGCCGCGGGTACAGATCCTCTTCAGAACGGCGGACAGGCACGCTCGAGCGCGCATTACAGAGAGCCGCGGGTACGGATCCTCTTCAGAACGGCGGACAGGCACGCTCGCGCGCCCATTACAGGGAGCTGAGCAGGCAGCCCAGGAAGCGCCAGAATGCTTTTGTTTCTGAACCGCACCTGCTTGTGAGCTAACTGCCCATTGGCTACCCAGCAACTGACTCAAGTGTCTGAATGGCAGATCAGTCGTTATGTATAATATATATAATAACAGATTTTCCTATTGCTTTCTGTGCTATCAATTGGAAAAGTATCAATGGCATTCATTTTCCACTAAACAATACTCTCATGGTTATAATACTCTCTGTGACTGACTGCATGACAGCTCTGGAAAGAATTAAGAGACCACAGCAAAATCTTTAGTTTCACTCAATTCTCAATTTATGGGTTTTACGAGTCTGTGTAAAATATACATTGTTTTTTTTGCAAACTGCAACCTGGTTCTTCTTGGTTTCTCATTGATGAAGGGCTTCTTCCTTGCTTTATGGGACTTCAGTCCTGCTTCTACTGTAGGAGCCTGACACAAACTGTCCTAGCAGTGCCCCACACACCTGCACTTAATGTTTCCCATTGTTTTTGAAGGTCCTTTGATGTCATCCTCCAATTCATGAGGTAATTTTGGATAAATTGATGGTCATTACTGGCATTAGAATGTCACTTCCGCCCTCTACCTGGCTGGTTTCTGGTCCTTCCCAGTGTCTCCTGCTTCACCTTATTCTTGTGTACTGCTGTCTTAGAAACTTTGAGCCTTGAAGCGGTCTGCCTCGCAGTGTAGCCATCTGCCAGCAGGACCAGGATTAAACCAGGATTTAACAATGCAGATTCTTAAAAAATATGGATTGGTCTCTTAATTTTTCCAGAGCTAGTATTGCTACTATTTATGCTAGTATTTATGTACTAAGATGGAGTTAAATATACCTTCCCTCTGTACTGTACAATTCCCCTTCCACCAGCGCAGGAAGGTACCCAAATCCCATCCAGACCGTAATGTAACTTCCACCAATTTTTTTCCCCCAGTGTGGAAGAGCATAACATAGCCACAACTGAACAGCCTTCAGTGCCTTTTGCATATGGGAGACACCGCATCCTGGAAATGCGCCAGCAATATCCGGGAATTTAAAACCGCCACGGTGCAGTGCATTTTTAACTCTCTTTTGCATTTGCTCACGTGGCTGATCTAATGTGTCAGCGACTGCAGCGGAGAAACAGCAAGTCCTCAGACGTTGTTGCCAACATTTCGGTAAAAGACAACATTTTTCGAGGCAAAACAAGCTTTAGAGTAACGCTACACAATTAGCTACCCTCAGGCCTAACATGTGATTTTTACTGGCCCTTTGATTGGTTTGTGCCAACTAAATAAAAGAAATTTAAAAATGCAGTTTGTCATTTTATAATTTTATAACAATTAATTAACAAGCCTGTAAATTATCTGCTATTAATCTTTGTTCATCTCAGTGTTATCAATTGCAATTACAATTAACATTAAATTACAATTAATAATTACAGTCATCCAAAATGTGACAAAAGAAATAATTGGAAAATGCTACAGTTTGACGGATAAACTGTATGTAATTAAAAGTATGAATTAGGGTTATCATTAATGCAGTGTATTGCACGTATCCCCTCGATGCAGGCCTGCAGTCAGCCTAGCTTATTGTGTTGCTTATCTCGTTGTTAAGCAGAAGCGAGCCCATCACCTTACAGTGGGGAGCCGACCTCCCCAGTCTTCACCAGTTAAAAGAGGAACTAAGGTAATATAGTCTGGCCTCCATTTTCACAGTACATTCCCCTGCCAGCCACTGAAGCAGCAACAACAACCTCAAACTGAAGAATAAAGCCAACACACTGTGTTCTTTTTTCTCCTTTTCCATTCGTATTCTTCTGTCTTCGGGTGCTAGATTTTGTTGAAGTAAAGAATGAAGCAGCGCGTACAGGAACCCAAACAGGCTCGACTGCCGAAGCGGCCGTTCCAGACGCGGATGTCGGCGCCGCAGATCCGGCTTGTTCCCGCAGGATGTTGGTGAAAGACGATGCCCCCCATCCAGGCATTTGTTCAGAGCACTGCCTTGCTGCAGGCTGGGGTGGATGGGGGCATTTGGGGGGGTTTGACCAGGTGTCATCTCTGCAGGCACATTGTTCATCTGGGTCTGCCATCAGATAAAGCCTAGCGCCACGGCAACATGCAGGTGGGAGGGGGTGGGGCGGGGCAGGGGGGTGCTAACCTTGTTAAAGCTAAAGCGTGACTACGTCAAACTTGCTTTAAAGAGGAACAGTTTTTAAAAGGTACATCTGACAGGTGTTCTAAGAACCTCACTGTGTTTGGAATGTGCATTGAATTGGACATTTATCTCTGCTTTGCTACCTGCTGGGAATTCGTTTGACTTACAAAAAAAGGCCTAATTATTAAGTGAGAATTTTTCCCTCCAGAGCAATGCATATAACTCATGGTCAAAACAGCCCCAAATGAACTTTTAGTTCATGCACTTAAAACAAATGTCTATGTTCACAGACATGTCTCCCTCCCCCGGAGCTCTATGAACGGCACCCGTTAAGGTTCCTGTTTACTAACCAAACAGTGACATGATCATGTAGGGGATCTACAGAGGCCGAGGATCCCCCACAATCCAGAGGAGCTATTTATAATCTGCAGACCGTTGCAGCTTCTGTGGAGCTACGTTGGAGGTGTACTAACACATTCCTGAGAAGCTTCCAAGGTGGCAACTTCAAGATGGAAACATGCATCGGATACTTCCTTTTCATAAACCTCCATGAACTTCATGAAGCTTCAGGAATACGATAACGGAGTCTTACATCATTACGTGACTGGAACCACAAGCGGCCCAGCAGTGCAGACGCCTTGTCGTCCGTGGTGTCGGTGAACAGCGGCTTGTGTGTAGAGCCTCACCCTCCTCATCCCAGACAGCGTCTGTTAACCATTTATGCTCACAGAAAGTCTTGGAGAGCTTCTTTAATCCAATAAAAATGCTGCAAATGTATTGGTTTTATGACAAAATCATTACTTTTTTATCTGTTCACAAACATATATATTACATTAGAAACAAGTAGTAGTTTTAGGTCACACGTTCATTTTAAGTATTAATAAGTTGAAACCCATTTTATAGTTCGAAACGAGCTGTTGAGTTAAAACAGTTAATTGACAAGCAGTCCCACTGGGTGCTTTTTAATCAATTACACCTTACACAATAACATAAACACCAAACATTTGTCTTGACTATCCCTTTGTGAGACAATAGCCGCAATTGCAATTAATAGCAAAATGTCAAGAACTGAACTGATTGAGCCAGTCAAAAAAAATGTCACTTAAAAAGCCAACAGAAGATATGTGCAGATATGTTAGATATTGCTTGTAAATGGGCTTCTGTTGTGCAACCAATACATTTGCAACATTATTACACAGAGTGTGCCCAGGTTATCTGTGAGCACAGCATTAGCCATTTGAAAACAACCTTCATGTTTATGATTCAATAGATTCATAGAGAGAGACAGACTGAGCCACTAATGGGTATCTGGGAATAGGGATTTATTTATCATTCAGTATTAATATCCCCAGGGTGCATCTAAGGGGTGTCCCCCCCGGCCCCCGGTGTGCTGAAGCCGTGCACCCGGCCAGCAGATTCTACCCAGACTCATGGGAGGTGTTTAAAGCACACCTACTGTTTGCTTTCATATCTGTCGAACACAAACGTCAAATGCGTCTTCCTACAGTGTATAGCGTAAAATCAGCAAAATGCATATTCATGGCCAATATTCTGAAGGACTTTGTAGAGGTACCTTTCTAAGTAGCAGGCATACTGTTAATCTTGATAAGCATGTACACTTTCTCCTGAACAGCTGAAATAACAGTTATTTAAACGGTCTTCCTTTCCTAATAAATAAACGTTCTTACTTTCCCGATATCTACCATTAGCTCTCACTTTCCAGTCTTTCTCTCTATGGCTGCTCGAGATGAACGATGGGCTGTATGACCTGGACTTTGTACTGTTCCGGGCCCCGAAGGCACTCGCACAGGAAGGCACTTTTTTTAAAAGACGTCCTTGATCTGTAATTTAAAATCCGTAGGTCTGTGTATCAGATTTCTGTACAAGTTTCCGTTTCTGTGGAAATAAATAATCCATATTTCTTTTCTCTGTTGTTTAGTCATTATCTGATAATAACCGTCACAAAAACCCTATTTAAATAACTGAAGCGTTACTTACTTTTAACAGTGCGATATCTAGGCCTGTCTGCCAGGTACTGCGGCCCCCACAGGGACAGCGTGAACTGCATTGATAAATAGCCCTTCTGTTTTACCTCACAGGTGTCTTCATTCTATCAGCCTGAAACACCGGATGAAAAATATTTAATTATACATAAATATGCAACATTACAATACTACAAAACATCCTGAAACACTGCACACTCCTTCTTATTATGTGTGTGTGTATGTGTATATATAACAGTCAAAAGTTTTTGCACACCACAGGTTATTACCAGTTTTCCATTTATTTCATAAACTGCGGATTTTTTTATTCTTGTCAAGCACTGGAAAGCGAACATCTATAAATGAAAATTATCCCTTATAGAAAGAAGGTCTCAAATTTTCTTTGCTGTTATAACTGGTTACTTTGATCAATCAAAGATATGACATTTTTTGCTAATCAAGGTACTCAAACGGTGAACATTCTGTAAATTTATATGTTTGCAAAGAATATTGAGTATATTTGTTAAGTGAGTAACATGCAAATGTAGAAAATGTCAGTGTGTGCAAAAACTTTTGACTGGTAGTGTATGTATGTATGTGTGTATGTGTGTGTGTGTGTGTGTGTGTGTGTGTATGTATGTATGTATGTATGTATGTATGTGTGTATGTGTGTGTGTGTGTGTGTGTGTGTGTGTGTATGTATGTATGTATGTATGTATGTATGTATGTGTGTGTGTGTGTGTGTGTTTGTATGTATGTATGTGTGTGTGTGTTTCTGTATGTATTTGGGTGTG
>JAODKC010000053.1:5119827-5133274 GCA_026777985.1 Mormyrops attenuatus | reverse complement strand
GAGACATGGTCTTTCGTCTGATAGTCATTATGTCCTTGCAGTCAGGAGCTGTTCTCTACAAGCGGGGGGGGAGTGGGGTTGGGAGTGGCTTCTTAGAGAAGCAGACCTCGAGCTGGGGCAGAATACACATCTAATGCTCCATTCAGACTCCAGGAGGGACGATGACCAGGGGGTAAAATTCAAGGGTCTCGTCTTGGTCCTTTAAAATCCTAGAGCTATTAGCAGCTGGCCTGAGACCCCAGGTGATTCTGCCATGGTCATGAAGGGGTCCTTTTTTCTCTCCTTGTGACCCTCAACTTTGATGCGTTTGATGTCCTCCTGGTTCACATTAGCAGAGGTCAGCGCTGTAATTGTGTCGAGTCCATCTTTGATTTTTGTCCTGTCTTTTATGGTGCATAAGGTTTAACAGACATCATTCCTCATGTCCCTAATTTCCATGATTGGGTAAGAGTTCAGCTGGGATGCAGGTGCGTGTTTACTATAGGTGTTGTCCCAAGATATTCACTCAATCTATGCTTCACAAAAATAAGTCTTAATCACATTAATTGTCCAGTCGCATCCAGCAAAAATGGTTGTTTAACCAGAGTGTTAACGAGTATGAGTCTCAATCTGGCAAAGCTGCAAATCACAATCAGTGACATACTGACTGCATGGTTGCATACTGTGATATACTGACTGCATCTCCGTTGGTGTTAAGGCTCCTGTATTAGCAGGCCTCAGTGCACCCACCGGAGACACACTGACACTGTGTTATGGTTAGAATTAGCATCTCTCCTTGTTAGCGGACGTGGTTTTTCATCCTCAGCTTGTCCTGATTGAGCCTAGAGGCCGGTCTGAAATTAGTGGCTGCCTCCCTCCCCCCCGGAAAGAGGATAATTCCCTCTTGATTAGGGAAAAGAAGCTAGAGAATAATAATAAAAAAAAAAAAACAGAAAAAGCAAACATTACATGGGAGCTAATTTTCCGCGGAGAAGCAGACGGACAACACCCGCTTGCCTGTCATGGGGGAATGGCGATGAGTAGGAATGACCGTACATGAACCCAGGCGAGGCGCAGCTCCGCACAGATGGGCTTTTCTTCATTATAGGCCAGTCCTTATTTCATCCTCTTGCACAGAGGGATCCCCCTCCATCAGGTGCAGGCAGAGCCTCAACAACAAGGGTCCACATTGAGCCAGATTGGCTATAAGTATGGAAAAACAATCTGGGGGAATCTGGGCCTGTGTCCTGACAGCTGATAGAAATTAATCCCCACTGGCATGCGTCAAGCACAAAAGCGAATCCTAGTGGTGGAGGAACAGGATGCACGTTCAAATCCAAGTCATAGGTACTTAACCTGCGTTGGTTAGTCAAAATATCCATCTGTGTGCTGGCTAGCAGCATTTAAAACAAATGCTAAATTGCTAAAACACTGCATTGCATTACAAACGAATTACGGAAACCTGTCATCTACCAGGAGTGAAATAAGAATAAATATCAGGGCAGTGATTTCCCTTAAAAATGAAACTATTGATCTGTCCAGGTGGGGCAGTGACAGGTAATTACCCAGAAGCTTGGGGACACCCCCCCCCACAAACCACGGACAGCTATTGAAGCAGGAGCAGCTGCATGCCGAGATGGAAGTATCTCTGTCCGACCCACAACGAAGGTGAACCAAGCACACAAAAAACACATGAGCAGGGCAGCTAGCTGACGCCCCCCCCCCCCTCCCCAGACTAAATACCCCTAATCCTAATGCTACTTTTCATTAAAAACTCTGGAAAATCAAAACACACTTTTTTGATCAAAAAAGGACTTTGCATTTACGCTTCACTGTCAAAGGTCTGGCACAGGAAGGCATATTTTTCCAATACAGCGGCTGGATTTTGTACAGTCTGTTCGGCACTGATATTTCAAATAAACAGACATCTGGGGCCAGTACTCCAGGTTATAACTGTCCGCAAGGAGGACTTAGCCTGCTGGCGTTAACAAACACCCACCTTTCGGTACATAGCTACATAAGCAAGTCACCACAAACAAAGAGTTAATCCTATTTCTTGTTTATACCTGATTGCCTGCTGTTGCTGGGGAACATTGAGATCTGAGTTTGGGAAATGGGGGGGGATGGGGGGGTTGAGTGGGGTGGTGATCCAATAAGGCCAGGAAGCAACATTTGGCAGCGCTGACACAACAGAGCATTGATTTCAGGCCATGCATCCCTGCAACAGCTGCAGTACAGCCACCGCGGGATCCCAGGCTTCCTGGCTGCGTCCCCCTCAGGCGTGAAGGTGTGTTTTCCAAGCAAGCTCATTTCCAAGACCAAGAAAAATGGGCGTCAGAGTCTGTGATCGTCATGAATTTCATGTTTGTGTTTCTCATCCGTGCGTAACCTTCGTATTTTATTGTGCAGATAATTTCTAATTAGTACAGTTTTTCTTTTTAGGAAATATAAAGACAACAGATGGATGCTTTCATTCCAATTTAAATAAAAATGGCGTATTATTCCACAACTTTCATCTGTTGTGTTTTAGTTGATTATCCCATTTTCTTTGTAAATAGGGTGCTGTTTGTTCTGTGCAAATCCATTGTATGTTTCGTTGCCAGGCAACCAAGTAGAGATCAGCCCTTATTGACCAGAAAGGTCATGTGCAAAATCATGTAAAGGATGAGGGGCACCGTGAGCGATGGAAGCCAAGTGCTTAAGCTGTGCAAAGGCCCAGTGAGCCACATTCCCCATCGGGTCAGTCTCCCTCTGTCTGCTTATGCCGATCCTCGACAGTGATGTCAGATATCGGGGGGGGGTCATCCCAGCCAGGGGACGGTCTCTGCCTTCAATGACAGAGCACTGCCCCCTCATATGCCGCTTCCTAAACGATCTCCTTCCTATCACCCCCTGTCCATCACCGTACTCTTCTGATGGGGGGGGCTAACCCTGACAGCTGCCAAGGAAGTTTACGCAGAAGGAGCGCTTTACCTCATAAAACCCCCCCATGTTAATGGAAGTATCATGTTATTGGCGTCCAGCAGAGAAACGCCTGGAGGACAGGACGCGAATCTGGACACGGGCTTCACTCACAGTTGTTCTCGTTTCTCTATAAGACCTCCCCCACTCATTTAACATTACTAAAAATGCACAAAGCTATAGTTTAGCCCCAACATTTCCAGTTCTTAGCCAAATGTAGCAATGTAGCACGTTTTAGGATGCTCTGTGCACATAGTTAATTTTGAGCATTTATGATTAGTTCTTTTTGGATTACACAAGGACTGACTCACTTTTGGTTCCTAATACTATAACGTACGATTAAGAAGCCCAGCTTCAGGTCACTGGCGGTCTCATCTCAAAAACAGCGAAAAGAAAATTGAATTTTGGAAATTTGCTCTTCAAATGTTTTTCCCTTGTTTAAATTCTGTGCTGATTCAGGGTAAACGGGATATGTCTGGCTTTACAGGCATGACTGGGCCTGGTCGGGTCACGCCATGATGATACTAAAGGGGAGTCTCCCTCGCAGTGGAGCATATTAAGACACAAGGACATAAATAATCATGAATCTAACTAAATATAGATACTTTATTGTTTAGTCTAGTTAGTTAGAGGAAAATACTACTAATGTTATTATTATCAGGGTGAAATAAGCTGCCCCTAGGTTAAAGCACTACATGTTCAAACAAATCCAACTATGACTTGTGAATCGGTAGTTTGTAATTTTGTTTCCCGAGCACCAAAGTCCTCTATCGTGTTCAAGGCAAACACAACTGCAGTCGTCTGGGAATGCGGTCCGGTTCATCTGGGACTTTCCCAGGATCCGACAGGATGGGGGAAGGAGACAGCTGTGAGAGGCACATGGCACGGAAGAGGGGGCGCCAACTCTGGCGGAGGGATCTGGAGGCACGTGCGATGGCCACAGACCTCAAACACCAAGGATGGAGACTTGCTAAGACTGTAAACTTTAAGCCTTGGGTCCATTCAGGAAGCCAGAGGTCTGTGCGCAAACCGATAAGACCTTATTCCAGTCTCACAGAAATGCTTTGAAATGCAGCAAATCCCAAGACAAGGTAGCATGCCAAAAATCTCTACCCACCACACACCAGGGTCATAGTTCTTCTATTCAACCTCAAAATAACTACCAAAAAGAAGAGAGAAGCACTACAATGGCAGATGGGACTTAACATAACATCACACACACTTTGAATCGCGCTAATTGTCTTATCTAGCTTATTTGCTTAGTCATTTTCCCATTCATATTCTGCAGAAATGCAACAGGGACATTTAAATGTAAAAGCGCATTTCTGCTTTGCTCATTTCCAGCCACATGATGTATAGTTTAGAGGAAAGTCTGGTTCAGTGCACTGGCATCTGGGAAAACCATCAGATGTATGAATGGAATGACAGGAGGACCAGCATTGTGTACTTCTTGCCCTGCCACTCGTTTGGCCGCGTACCTTAGCAGTGGGCGTTCTCTTGTGGAAGGAGCAGAGAGGCACCTTCCAGGCTGCAGCTGGCTGCGCTGTTTAGAGTGTGCCCTTGCGATTAGGGGCTTTGTGTCACTTTCGTCTCCCTTAATGTCTTCAGTGTGAACACAGACCTCAGGTTCCTATAAATCAGGTCATCTGATCACGTGAACTAAGAGAAAAGACAAGGCCACCATCTGGCCGGATCACTGTCCTTAAAGTAAGTGTCCATGATATGTCGTTCATAGCTTTTCGCCACCTTTCAGGAAGCATGGGACAAGGCATAAGGACATCAAGTGGCTGCTTAGGGCCCAGCGGCCACCAGGGGGCTTCCAGGTGATCGGTTTGTCAGAATGGGGAGGAAGATAACGAATGACAACTTGGCTAATCAAATTTTGCTTAGGGACCCAAAAAAGGGTTGGATTTGAGTAGGCGTAATTGTTTGGCGGAGTTTCAGAAGTGTGTACTGCCCAAAGTATTTAAAAAGGCTCGTTACAATCTGATATCTCAGTATAACCTTCCTCATTTCATGCCTGACGAGACAGAAATTAGCGTCAACGTGCATCTAACACACAGAAATGTATTTTCACCTTTTGATTTCATTCCTTAAGCACACAGAGCAAAGGATCCCTGTTTACATACAGTCAATACAAAGATGAAGACTGACTTACTGTTGGACACTAACTTTGGAAATGACCGCAAATCTGACAAGCACTTGCAAACGATCATGCATGGAACTAATGCACTAAGGTTTCCTCGACGAGCCCTGGAAGCTGAATCCACCTGGAAACCATCTGAATGGGTCATAAAAGCAAAAGGAAAAGCTATTTTCTCTATGTACCAAAAAGATAAACAAAGTATGAAACAACAGGATGTTGAGAGTGTAAATACACAAAGGAATTATTTCGGGGTCTTCGACTGTAACCGTCTCACATTTCCACAAGTTTTGCTAACAGGATGCGTGGACGCTTAACATCACTCTTCATGTCCCTCGTTCTCTTTTATCATTGTTCTCAGCACAGATAAAAACGTTTGATCTTTCTGCTTCTTTATTTGCAGTGAGAGAAGCAGGAATTGCCTGTGACAGGGCCGAGATGCTATCGGCTGTTCGCTTGGCGACTCTGCTACCCTGCTTATTTGCAAACAGGCCCCCTCAATAAACAATGATGGGAAGGCCCCTGGTTTTGTTTAAACTATGGAAAACCTCGACTAAGGACGGGAAAGGGCCAAGAAAACTGGACTCTCCATCCACTTGGCTCCGAACCATGAAGACCCTCCTTCTGAGAACCTGAGAGTCACCCTGATGTTTCCCATCAGACTCCAGCCACTTTCTCAACAATTACAGAGAAACAAAGGTTCACGATATATAAAAGGAAGGTTTTTGTTCCTGACCAAGGATGACATGCACCCTCTTCCTTCAGTAGAATCAATACCTCAATCAAGCTCTGTTTAAATTGTTGTCATGATACACTTTCATTTTTTTTCTTCCAACAAGAAGCATGAGGAATGGTCAGTGACACATAACAATAAAACAGATTTTGCTCTATGCCGGCCAAGCCTTAGGGACACAAAGCAATAAAAATAAATAAGGATGTGTAATTTGTGGCTGAATAAATTGTTCCGCATCTGAATAAAAATAAAGACTTGTTTTAATTCGTAAATATTTATGGTACACATCCTCTCACTAAACAGTCTGTTGGCTGAGATTCATGACTTGTACTTGTGACTTGTAAATATTTGACCTACAGCAGACCGAAGGACTTTGGTATTGTTTCTGGACAACGTGGGGCAGATTACCTGCCCTGTGCCCAGTGAGTACATGTGATGCAGTGCTTTAGCTTAATATAGTAAGTTTCCCTCAGACCTGTCAATCAACCCCGTCTCCAGCAGCAACAGCCTTAGCCACACCCACCCCTGTCGCATGACCACTGTGATCCTCGTCTGTGGTTAGCTTCATCCGCCTTAGACCTTCCTGATACTGGGAAATAGCTGGCAGCTTTATTATGGCATAAAAAACACTAGGGGGCGTGTCCTCTGTGACACTGTAAGATGCCACCAATGCTCAATGAGATGAGAACACAGGACCCCATTCTGATGGATTTTGGTTTGCACTGGACTGCGGTGGGGGGCACACCATGGACTGTGGGGCCAGGGGTGGGGGGGGGGGGACTCCAGGCATCCATTAGAAGGAACAATCATAAAAAGACCATCTACAAATAATTTAAGGCAAACTGATAACACTTCATTAAAGCCCGAACTATATCCTTGCTTTTTAAAAGAAAAGGTTTTCCGAAAGCAAACAGCACAGTGAAAATGCCCCCCTCCCTCCTTTAGATTCATTCTGCAGTCCATGGTTCACAAGCACCGTCACAACCCACACAAATGTATTCTTATATAAAGAATGTCGATATGAAACAAGATGATATGAGGCGGTGTGTCTCTGGATGACCAAGGGTCTGCAATGCATGGAACAGGGCAGAGTCCATTATACTGGAGAGAGAAAGTTAGCCGAAGCTGACCACTTCCCAGAATTCCTTATGGTGAAACCGAGGGGGCGGAGCCGTATGCAGCTGTGTTTTGTTTTCTATTTTGTTTAGCTGTCCCTGTACTTTCCATTTCCCCATGTGTGCCGTGTTCCCCTTCCAGGTGGGGGCCTCCATCAATGGGCTCGGGGAAGCCTTCGGAAAATGTGCGGACCGCAGTTTACAGACAGTCACATGATATCCAGAGAGCCCTGGGCCGGGGACCATGGGGGGTATTTCTGGAAGGTTCAGCTACGGCTAACCACAGCCAAAAAAAATAATAAAAATTGTCACTTGGGCTATGGAAGAAAATTAATTTTTGAAGTAATTTTTGTTTAATAAGCAAGTCTTTAAAACGCATCACGCGGTCGCAGTTCCTTTCGAAGAATGACACGTATCAAGGACATATTGAAAAGTGAGTATCATTTATTCCCATAAAGGACGAGTTTGGAGGATCCATCCTGAGCCGTTTTTCGCTATTGCATTCTTTTGTTTTCACTTAATGGAAACACATTTGTGTTGCATCCTGTACAATCCATCACACACACACACATCCACATCTGTACCACTGTGAGCAGACCTCACGTTACTTAAAATACGTTCAATGAATTCAACAGACAAAGCTGAATAAAATAAAACAATATAATTCACTCTCTTAGTTTTTCACTTTTGCTTTCTTTTTCCTGATGTTTCTAGGGGCATTTTCTCAAAACCATACACGACGTACAGAAGCGCAGATGAGCTCAGGACAGCATTAATTAACAGATGTCTGTGCACAGGTGGTATCTCTGCCATTCTGTCACATTCATAATCTTCCCTTTAAGCAGAAATGGGGCCGATACGAGCGGCCGGCGAAACTGCACTGCTGGATTTAGACCCATAAAACACACATCAAGCTGTCACTGAGCACTTTTCCTTCCGCAGAAAAACGCAGCACACTGAACTCTTTTACCTGGAATTCCTTACGCTGACATCTAAATGGGTTTCCCTGTAGAGGAAAGATTGATTTCAGTTTGCTTACAAAGTGTAACTCGAGACGTGACAAAGACGACTCAGCGGACCGATAGGTCGCCCGCGTGCAGAGGGGTTCTGTTACGGACCCAGTTCCCCTCCTATTGGGCCCTTTTTTCAGACAATACCTTATCTGTCTGCTTTTCAAGCAGCGTTATTCTTGTTTGAGCCCCTTCCTTGCTTAAGTTTGACTGCTAGTGTGCACAAAGCAGAAAGCCGGCTAGTACTATGTACCGAGAGGTGTCGACCTACGGTACCTAAAAATCAGAAATGGGTTTAATGGAAGGATTCCCCCATGAAATGGATGATGTTAAATGCAGGTGAGTGGGCGGGGTCATGTCATCTTACCCATCTGCTTTTAATGCCAGTTTGCACAATCCACCATATCACACACCTCGCATGTAACTCCTCTTTGTTGTATATTTTCTGTCTTGTGATGATGCATGATTTGTACTTCAGTAGTACTTGTGCCCCTTCAAGTAAAGTGTTACCAAAGATTCTGATTTTAATAATAATAATAATAATAATAATAAATTAATTAATTTAAATGTGCTTTTCCGGACACTCAAGGTCACCTTGAGAACCACAACATAATAACACCAATACAAATCAATCATGACACATGAGTAAGTCAGGAGCTTTCAAGCAGATGGATTCAAAGTGAATATTCTGTCCAAAAATGATGAGATTTAATGGCGGCTATAATGTGTTATAGGGTCCAGTGGACAAAAGAAGAGACTTCCAGAGTTTGGCTGCAGTGTGGGAAAAGGTTCTAGCGGCCTTGGTGCAGAAGTTAATGTCCGGAACCCGAAAGGAAACCTGCTGATGAGGATGGGAGAGAGTGAGAAGGTGTCTAGGTCTGCAGAAAATCCATGAGAGAGGACCGGGCAAGATTATGGAGGGTCTCACGGTTAAGAGTAGCATTTCAAAATGTATTTAATGTGACGCAGGGATCCAGAGGAGTTGAGGAGTGAATGAGGAATGAGGAGAGGTATGAATGAGGAATGAGGAGAGGTGGGATGTGATCAGTGGACTCGGAACATGTAATTGTTCTGGCTGCAGAATTCTGGATGAGATGTAGATGGAGAGAATGGCATTATGGCAGTATGACTATGGATGAATATGGATGATGGAGCAGATTCCGGAGTGCACCTCTCAGCCGGGAAAGCATGTTAATGTGTTAAGGATGTATAACACCACTGCTAGAGACAAGAAAACGCATACCGTAGCCCTCCCCCAGCTGACATTAAAACATTACACAGCCATGGCGACTGTCCCATTTCCAAACCTTGCTTGAACAAACAAGACAAAACTAAACAAGGAACAAACAGGAAGTCCTGGAATAACTGGCTGGCATATGTCGCTTGAGCCATTGTTTCCGGTAAATTCCTCCCACTCTGCGCCAAGGGCTTCATCTCATTTTAAATGGAGGCAGAACACAGTTAATAATTAGTTACAGTCATTCTCTCGATTTTCCCCGATCTGGTATGATCAGGGAATAGGCTAAACTACTGTAAGTGATGCACTTCCAGGAGGGGGGGCTGGAAGCTAAAAAATGTCCCAAAAATGCTGATTCCTCAAGGCCACCTTTCCTATGTCTAGTACTATATCGCTCTTCCACCCTGTAGCCCAAAGACCTTCCATCATGGAAAGTCCAGCTTAGCTGATCCTTGCTGCTTAGTCAGACAAACATCAACATTATTCTTCTGACTTCACTGTATGTCAGGCAGCCTCCATCCAGCAGCTACATTCTTCGCACACTATTGGTACCGTTTGTGGTTGAGATCTCCTAGCGTCTGTGGGTCTACCATCAATACTCAAAAAATGTGTTTCTGTCCCGCTGTCGTCTTCTCCCTCTTCACACACTAACGACATAATTAAATACAACCAGCGACGCCAGCTCATTTTCAGGACTCTGCTGGGTTACCACCTCTGCTTCTTGACAGGAAAATTAGAAGTTTGCAGGGCCTAATAGGATATGAGGCCATCGGTTTATCGCAGTGATGGCTCCGTTCAAACACACCGTGCTTCCTGTTTCCGAAGTAAACATTCACTGTGGTTCCTAATTTATTATGGATGGTTTGTGATCGGATTCCACAATGACTAGAAAAATAAAAACATTGGCCCTTTTCAAAGGCTGGATGACATTACCTCGATGGCAACAGTGCGGTTTACACTCATGCATTTGAATGAGGCCGGGAGAAATGTTCCACAGGAAGCGAAAACATCCGGAGGTAATTGGCTTTTCAGCGACAGTCTGCATCTAACTATGGGCTTGATTAATCCCTTGGAGTAAGTTAATATGGAACATAAAATAAGCCGGCAAACCACATACATCAAAACTTCAGATGGTGGACGCACGATACAACTCGCTGATTTCGTGTATCAGGTTGTGATATATTTATCAAGGCAACCACAAGCAATTAGAAAATTCCAAATAAAAAAAAAAAATGCAGAAAAAAACACGATCTATGGATAACAGTGTATTAAAAGGCTTTTAGCAAGTTGCAGTTCATTTTGGTCAATAAAACAATCTACCTCAAACCTTGTATAATACGATTCAGAAATCCTAGAGTATAAATCAGATCCGGTATAACAGGCGTTCACCAAAAAATAACAAATACATGATTAAAGAAAAAAATGAACAAGTGCCACCTTTGAAGTATTCGATGTTAGATATATTGGAATTAGAGAATGAAACGGGAAAACATTTTTCCCCACTGAATTAAACACGAAAGATGGGAATTTGTCTGGAGAGGAGTATATTTTCACAAAAGCCTCAATTGCATTTGTTTCTAACAAGGGAAAAAAGTTTGTTATTTCCGGTTATCAACTTTTTTTCTAGTGTACCCTTTGCACTGAAAATAATACTAACCAATTCAACCTAAGACTCACTGTAACAATTGTAAACAGTGAATTGGTGAATCAATGTTTAGCTTTTCCCCTAAAGGCTTCCAGGTCACATGGATTAGAGAGAGGGGGGGTATAGTGCTGAAACAGTAGCTTGCTCCACGATAAGGTCACCATCGCTGTTTGTTTGTGCTTGTGTTTGGTTCTGGAAGCATCTCCTGGTTGGTGATGAGTAGGGTGCTGAGAACAGGGGGGCAACCTATCAGCATCTGTCTACAAGTCTCTTAGCTGCACTGGCCAAACACCACATGTGGAGTGGGAAGGTAAGTCGAACAAAGACGTCTAAGAATGTCGCCTAGTGACATCGCTTAGCAACATCCCCCCCCGAGCCTCCAACACCGACGTGCTCTGACGTGAACCTGGGAACAATGTCCATAACCTTGAATAAAGGAATCTCAACTAGGAACGCCATGTAAAGGATGAGATTCGTACCGGATGCTTCTTATTTTCATCAGGTGCTATCTAGTCTTTGTAGGCTGATCATTCCTGTATAGATGGATTTTCTCTAGAATGTTCTTTCTGGATCTTTAGAATCCCCAGCAGCATGCTTATGGTTCCGCTCGTCGTCATTTCCGAGGCACCTGCCATCTATGTAACGGCTAGGAAGTCAGTGCGTCACATGGTGTGACAGGAGGGTTGATTTTATGCCGTTTTCCATTTCATTTTAACGTTTGACTTTGGGGAAATGGATATTTGTCTACCGTGTCTTTCACGACATATTGGAATTTCTAATGGAGTCATTGGAGATGGACAGAATAGGAAAATTTTCTATGTGTAGCCATTCCTGATTCATGCATGCGTCAAACACTTGCATCGTAAAATTAAGCACTTTATTAGTGATACCATAGTGACACCATATGCAATGGTGCCAGAACTCTGGCTCCCCTATAGACTACGTCTATGCCCAGCTCTGTCCCACAAGGCTTATGACAAAAGCATGAGAGTCAGATGATGTATTCGATTAGCCTGCAAAGAGAGAACAAAGCTCTCAACATCTGATACCACTAAACTTCAAGATGAAACATCACCATTTTGTAAGTGAACAATAAATCATTAAGGCAACTGAAATTCTGTGTCGCCAGAACCCCTCCAAGCTAAGACGCGCCTGATTTATGGACTGCCATTCTGCTTTTCTAAGAGAAAGAAAAAAAATATTCCCACAGTTTGAAATAAAAAAAAAACTATTATAATAATAATAATAATTAAAATGGATAAATTAAATTATTGTAGCATTAAGGTTCCGGTATATTGTGTTGTATTTTTCAGTGAAAAAATCATTTCAAAATTTAAAAACATTTATAATAATTCACCCTTCATATTATTGTCTCTGTTGAGACTAGGATTCCATCCTGTCAGGACAAAGTCAAACTTGTGCTTTTAACAAAACAGAAATCATTTTTAAAATAACATTTAAATGGGTAAGAACTGTTCACTTGTTGAGCAGTTTCCTTCTTGTAATTTCTTGTCCCTTTGTACCCCAAGCTAAACGCTAACGCCCGTGTCTGCCTGTGCTATCCGTGCCTTTGGTTTATTCCCTTTAACACAGGATGTAAACATGTTTTAGTAGTCTGTTTTAGTTTGCTGACCTTCTCCATCTCTCATCCATTACCAGTGAGGTTAACAATTAGCCAGTGCTCTCATTTCCTCCCACGAATAGTTATCATGAAGGTTCTGAAGAAAATTAGGTAGTCGAGGTCAGATTCTTGAGGAAAATAAAATTGGTGGGGATACCCTTTTGGAATTAATTAAGGCTATTTCAGAGTTAACACCCCCTGCTTCTGCCCAGGGAAACAATTATTCTGTACTTCAAATTAAATCGTACCATGACAATGAAAAGAAACTCTTATAAAATCTTGCATGAACTACAAAACGAATATGTTTCTAGTAGCAAGTCCATACCTTAACCTTGCGCAGTGATGTATTGTGAAATCAAGCAAGGGTGCAAATCATCCTGAAGGACAGGGTTTAATAGCAAATCTAAGGCCAGGCCATGTAGCGGAAGAGGGGGGAAGTCCAAGAAGGCGCCAGCTTAAGTCATTAAGCGTAACTGCTTACTGGGCTGTGTTTGCGAGACTCAAGAATCCCAGTAACACAGATCAAGAGGATGTCTACTCGTTATATCCACTGCTTATGCCTGGTCTTGCTCTCCCATCTGCATTGTAGTAGTAACCTACATTTACTTTTATATATACATATAAAACTTATACCTACATTCACTTGCATACAGATTTGAACATCGATGATGTAGCTGTTTTTAAGAAAGACACATTAGCTGTTTAGCTGTTTTTTATAGTTCACTTGCGTTATAAACCTTACCGATTGGATGTAGATTTTTATGCAGCGGGATATTTATAAAAAGCGGGTTTTGCTAAGCGCTACGACGGCTGGTCTACATGTTTCTTCTGGTAAGTCTTGTCCTAATGACTGGTTCTGGGAAATCCCTGTGTGGCAGTTGTTCCAGCTGTAGGCTGGAAGAAATAAAACCCAAGCACAGGACCATTGTGTAAGTCCACAATGGTTGGTCTCCGGACCCCCTTTACGGAGATAAGACAATGGGGGGGGGGGGGGGGGGGGGTG
>JAODKC010000053.1:5087509-5103008 GCA_026777985.1 Mormyrops attenuatus | reverse complement strand
GCATGTGAAGTATATTATACAGTCACTGTGTAAATGTAGTATGTGAAGTATATTATACAGTCACTGTGTAAATGTAGCACCATGGGAGATGTATTTCAACCTGGATATATACATCTATGTTGACAGGCTATCTCTTCAATCGTGAATCTTGATTTGGTAGTTTAAGCCCCAGCTTGCAATCTCTGTCATCAGTGGATCAACATTCTGGTAAATTTCTAGACATGGTCGTCTCTCTTAGCTCAGCTTTTTGCCGGGTTGGCTTCCCAAATTGAGATACATTTTTTCTGTAACTGGCAAATGGGATAAGAACTAAGAATGAATTGGATGTAATTAACCTAGGTTTTACTTTGTAGGGTTTGTCATAGAGACCTCAGTATGAATGTGAATATGAATGTGTCACCAGGGAAAACATACCTATGAACAAATGGTCAGGAAATCTGGCTGTACTCAATGGCAAAGTCAAGTGAGCATCCAATGTTGCATCACCAGCGAAGATGGTCCCTATAAACTGTAATCTAGGAATTTGGCGTATTGACATACCAGGCGACAAGCTATGGTAACAAAAACATGCAGAGAATGTACTTTAATTATCGAATGAAAGTAATCAAGTGTAACATGCAAATGATCTGTGCTCTCCCTGCAGTTTGCAGCACCAACCAGCAGAGGGCAGCATGGAGAGTAGACAAAGCAGACAAGGATATAGGCATGTTGGAACATGTCTTGATAGTTGTTAAGCGGTGTTTATCACTGGAGTATGCATCATTGCTCACATACTTGTCTTCAGATGTAGGAGGCTTTAGACCAGCCGCTGGAACTACCCTCAGAAGACCTCAAGGCCTCAGCAGACCTTTGTGTCTTAGAGTTCAGTTTGCTACAATAAGTTCATCCTGCCGAGTTGTGCAAGCCTGTCACAGAATGGTCATCATACCGGATTTCTGAGTTATGATGTCCCTGAGTGATGGTTATCCTGGGGCTTTTGAAGTTATATCTGTCAGCAGTACATACACTGGAATTTGGGGTTAAACAACCCCAATCAGTGGTTGTACTGGAATTTTAACGTAACAAGTTTCTCAACAGTGGTTATGCTGGGATTGGGGAGGAAGAAACAGCTGTGATGGGGGGCCAGCATATGTGTTCGTTTCAGTGTTCCAGAACTTTCCTTTTTTCATTCTATGCTTCCCTCCTCTCATAGGACTCTCCAACAGCGTTCGAAAAGGTCTCTATGGTTAAACATCTGCCTCTGGGTAACTCGGGCTCTCTGATGTCTCCGAAAAGATGGCGTCGTGTTTCCTTTAGCAGAACCACAGCAATGGGCTCAGCTAAACCGCTGGGCTGCATCTGCTGGGTTGCTTTGGCTGAGCGGCTGACCTCTGACGTGGTCCGGATTGTGCAATATTAAACGTATGCCCATTCACAATCGCGCAACATATTCGCTATTTATATTCTGTTCATCCGTCCATCAAACCTTATCCTGAACAGGGTCTCCTGGGGTCTATCCCAGGCTGAAGTACACCCTTGATGGGATTCTGGATTCTGTGGTTTCATCCAGGTACTGCAGTCTCCCCCCCCCCCCCACAGTCCAAAATGTGCTGAGGTATATTGGAGTTACCAAATTGCCTGTAGGTGTGCATTTGTGAGTGTGCCCTTTGATAGGTTGGTGCCCCATCCTGGGTTGTTCCCTGGGTTGTTCCCATAGCTTCCAGCTTAGGCTCCAGACACTCCACAACTTGAATAGGATAAGTTGTTACAGAAAATGGATGGATGGATAATTCATAGTATTTCTCCATTTTATGAAACAAACAAAAACACTGATCTTTCAGAAATCCCTATTTGTTGCATGTGGGGTCAAGTTTATTGAATAATTTTAATGTCAAGAGCAGGGCGGGCATGGATACTTCAGGTAAAGAGGTGGAGGTTTGGGTGAAGGACCAGAATGTTTTCCCACCTGTAATCAAGTGAAACAAGAATATAGAGTAAGATTCTCTTCAGCGGCTTTTCTTTCTAACGATTCTTTTCTATGATTCCATTTGGAGAACAAAACTCATACTCATGGAGGAAGTCACCCAACCTCATATCACATGACACCTTTGAAGTTTTCACAGGCTGAATGATTCAGTAAAAAAATGTCTTCGGTATCAAGCAACCAAGTAATATGAATATTTCAGAATATAAGTATTAAATACAGTATGTTTATAAATTATTGTATTCAATTTAATTGATTGTGGCTCCTAATTGCCATTCTTTCTACACCGTATAGGTGGTTAAGCTTGTTTCTTAGCCTCCTGTTAACTGACTTAAATAATTTTATGTTAAGTAACAAGTCGTGAGGTTTTTAATTGCGACTCAGTGTCATTTGCTGCAGCCATGCATAAAATGATAAAGCCTGTAGTGTCATGAAGGAAGAGTTGTAGGCCAGCTGTCATCTTCTGGCTTAAACAGCGGTAATTCCACACGCCTTACTGCCGGTCTGTTTCCTCATCCCACAGCGTACAAAACCCGCTCCAGGAAACTGCGTTCCCTAAACACATAATGATAGCTTCCAAGTTTAAACGTGCTCTGGGATCGCAGTGACACGGCTTTCCACACGGAGGGCCAAGCGGGAGTTTGACGCCCCCAAACCCGCCCCTGGTTTTAAGAGGACAGCTGAAGATTAACAGATGTGGAAAAAAGATCATTGATATGGTTTCAGGCCTTAGTGCCACCAACCCATAACAAGCACTTAGGTTCACCAAGCCTGACTGTGAGCAAGCATAGATATTTTTAATAAAGCCACACATCTTCTCCGTCCTCTTTTCATAAAATCTAGGACTGTCAGTTACTTGACTTTTGGCTCAACTTTTGTCACTTTATGTTTCTCATTTAGTAGATCGATGGATGATACAGACATAATTTTAATAACACTTTTCTCTGATTTCCCAAACCTTTTAACTCATTTTCTATAAACCATACAACACAACTCTCTATCCTGCATTTGTATCCACGTTGCATTAAATGCAATTTCTTTATATTGTACGCATTGTTGAGAGTGAAACTTTCAGCCACTGTTTCATTGCATTGTATGCGCTGTGTGTAGGTCTAATGTATGACACATAAACTCGAAACACAAAACTTGAAATATGAAACTCTTTATGCACTTCTTAAAAAAAATATCTTGACGCTTTCCTCCACAGCCTTGAACATGTGAAAAAAAAATCTGAAAGATATGCATCCTAAAGAGTAAAATTAAAAAAATGCCTTTATCTGGACATATCCATAGCGAAAAAATGTACATACACAAAAACAACTATTTGCCTTACAAAGTCCACCAAAATGTGTCAACACAAAAGAAACACTGTTCTGTATGAAGCATAATCACAAAAGAGTTTGAAGTTGATCACTGTAATGAACTGCACAATTAACAGTCGATGAAAACAGTAAAAATTCAAAAGGGCACAGAATTACAGGCGAAATGTCGTAAATGATCACTGCCAGATGTAGAGTTGCTCTTGAATAGTTTATCGGCTTTCTAAATCTGCGAAAACAGTTGCACGTACCCCCGCTGTTTCTGGGTACTTGTGCTCAAAAGAGTCCCTCCATTATTAGGATGGCTCACTCTCTTCACCCTTAATCCTTTTGAGCAATTAAGTACTGCGCTGTATACATTGCAGTGTAGTACTGATACACTGTGTGGTGTAGTACTGATACACTGTGTGGTGTAGTACTGATACACTGTGTGGTGTAGGGCTGATACACTGTGTAATGTAGTACTGATACACTGTGTGGTGTAGGGCTGATACACTGTGTGGTGTAGTACTGATACATTGTGTGGTGTAGTACTGATACACTGTGTGGTGTAGGGCTGATATACTGTGTAATGTAGGGCTAATACCCTGTGAAGTGTAGTACTGGTATACTGTGTAGTGTAGGGCTGATACCCTGTGTAGTGCAGTACTGGTATACTGTGTAGTATAGGGCTGATACCCTGGAAATAAAAAAGAAAAATAGCATACCAATGTTTTTAAGCAAGTGTGCTTCCTCATCTGTCTACACCATGCTTTTATCCCTGCTCTCTTAAGATTACACTTAGAATTCTCCAGAAATCTCTGTCTAACATTCACATAAAAAGCTCTGCAGTGTCTGGAGAATGTTCTGAGACAATCAAGTAATGACTTTGAATAACCTGAGAATATATAAGAAGTTTTGGGTCTTCAAAGATCAACACTTTTTCCCCCAGTTTGTGTCACACATTCTCACAGCCCAGACACAATCTGCTGATATAGTACAGAGTGCATAAAATGTTAATATGAAAACTGTTGTATAAGCGGAGATGAAACCGCACAGACTGCATTTTTTGCCGCCAGCCATGAGCACCTATCTTCACCTTTCCTCCCAAATGTCAAAATGCCCTGCAGAGTAAGCACCGTCGGGTTGTGTGTTCTGCACCTTGAACCAAAAACAACAGACTAGTTAGATCTAATGCTCTTTGATGGAAGTGGTGCAAGGGATCCAGAAATGGTTTTGCAGACTCTTTTGAAATATTTATCTATTGCTGTTTGCTCCCCAGTTGTTGCTGTCATGTTCATAAATATTACATGCAGGTGTAAGCGAGCTTGGTGACAGGGAAGAAAGTTGCCATTCCCTTAACTGGCTTTCGCTTAATGTGCGTCATAAGCAGATCTGCATGCGTACGGAAACAATTCTGTCTTTTAAGTTGAGTTAAGCCCTATCCCCCCCCATAGGGAATAGAGTACTTTCTCTGAGATGGTGGTCAGACCAGCTGGGGGACGGGGGACGGGAGATTGTTCTAGATGAGGTCTGATCCTTACGGTAACCAAGGCCCTACACTACTTGCCGGCAATCGCTAAGCTTTTGGCAGCTACACTCCAGCTACATCACTCTCTGACATCAGCTCTAAGTACCTACTTTATTTTATTTTATTTTTATTTAATTTTATTTTAAGTCTCGATTGTCCTTGCTTCTTTTACATGACACCCAAAAGTTAATTCCTCGTACGTGAAATATACTTGATGATATAAACCATTCTGATTCTAATTCTGATTTCTACCAGTGCTGTGACATATCTCAACCGAAGAAGTGAAACCTTGGCTTGGGAAGATACAAAAAAAAATCCCAGAAAATTTCCCCACAAGGTCGCTGGTTCATTGTGTGGGCATAGATCTGTTTTCAGTCATGAATTTCGTCGGAAACGCCTTTCATTCGCCGTGACGGAGTCGAGGCCTTCATCATTTGGAGCGATGTGCCCTGAAGCCCCGTGTAAGCCTTCACTTGGTGTGTCTCGAGATTTAGCTATAAGGGAAATAATAACGACAGCATTGCTACCTCACACCTCCATGGCTGGGGGTTTGAATCCTGCCTCCACTCTGTGTGTAAAAACTGTGTGCTTCATTTTCCAATCGTACAGGTACATTACATTGCTTCTTTTTGCATATCGAAATGGGCAAAAAATGGGCCAAACCCAAAATTGCAAAATATTAAGCTTTTAATGCTCTTAACAAAATCAAAAACAAAAAAACATTGGTCAGATAAGTAGCAAGAACTACAAAAATGCTTGTCACTGCTTGTCAATGCTTAGTAACTGAGTTACTAAGTCACTTCTTGGCCTTAGTCCCAACAACGTATAACAAGCACTTAAGTTCACCAAGCCTGATTGTGAGCAAGCATAAATATTTTTGATAGAAAGACACCCATCTCCTTCCTACTCCATTCATAAAATCTAGGACTGTCAGTTACATGACTTTTGGCTCAACTTTTGTCACTTTATGTTTCTCATTTAGTAGATCGATAGATGACAGGGATATCACTTTAATAACACTTTTCTCTGAGTTACCTCATTTTCTATAAACCATAAAATACAGTTTATCCTGCATTTCTATCCACATAACTGAGTTACTAAGTCACTTGTGCCCCCTCTGGTAAAATGTTACCAATGTTTGGCATAAAATTCAAACACATTTCTAGGTGTTCAAAATTTTCCAAAATATCTTGAATAACAGGCTATTTGCTATTGCAAACATTGAAAGTTTCATGTTTCGAAATTTTGGGATTGGCTGAGGTTCTTCCCAGGAGTGTACAGTTGAAAGAGGAGTTTGGGGTCCATTTATCTGGTGATCCTAGACCATCTCAGGGGTCTACTGGCCTTGTTGAAGGGCCAAAAGGGGATGTGACTATGCTGTTGTGGATGGGATTTGACCCTGTGCCCTTGGCTGCTTGGAACACGCTCCAGGCCCACGTACAAGCTTGTCCTGTATCAGTGGCTGTCAGATGGATCCAATGAGAGTGAATAAAAGACACTGAAATCTCAGTTTTTTTTCTCTTCTTTAATTGATGATATCATATATCTTCCCCAAAGGCAAAGGAAAGGCACTATAACCAGGGCACCACATTACACAGGTACAAGTAGAAGATAGCTTCATATAAGCGTGTGAAGTAAAGCTCATATTTAACATTGGCTGCATTTTGCAAAGAAAAAAACAACTGAACAAATGAACCAAACAGGTACATGTTTAGGATAATTTAGCTAGCAGCATTTGATTGTTTAAATATGATCAAAGCCAGGTAGAACATATTTTAAATAAAAATCAGTAGGAGACTGAATTGTATACTTCTACACTGACTGGATGAAAAATAAAAGACAGAAATCACATTTTAATTATTTTACTTTTAATGAGCATTAAAACCAGGTTGGTTACATTTTATACGAGACATATATCCTGGTATATTTTTCATTTAAAATATGATAAGAATATTAAAATCTGTACTTAATATAAAATATCTAGAAGTTCCCTTAAAACTGTCGAAAATAAAAATGCCCCCTAAAAAATCTAGAACTCTCCTTTACCTTATATGGACGTTTCAAATGAGTAAGTCAGGTTAAATAGATAAAGACTCTGTTTTCTGAGATTTTGAATTAGTCTAGTGCCCCCTACTGGATATTTTAGGTTTTGCTTGTCTGCGTCTTGCATGCCTTGTAATGAGTTATGGTTACTAGCGCTAAGAAAGTTTGCACAGAAAAACTGTGAAACGGGGCACCATCATATTAAGATATTAACATGCACTCCGATGCATGGCTCCCCTTGTGGTTTCAGGTTGATCTGAATTTATTGTTGCAAATAGAATGTGTGTTTTAATAAGTTATACTTATTGAATAACCAGTGAATTGCACACAACTTAATAAGTGGAAAAAATCCCTTCCGCCACTATTTGACGATTGGGGGGGGGGGTCTGTAAAATGGGTGGAAAGGCAGTTATTAAACCTTTATTTCAAATCAAAAGTTGCAGCAGCTGTTGGTAGATAATTAATATATTGACTCAACAATCTTATCGCTGATTGACCCTTACAAAATACAGTGATACATCATCATCATCATCATTATGGTCCCATCACTTCTCCATGCAATAGTTGCAGTGAATAGCAATCAATTAGGGTGGTACCCAGTCACTAAATCTTAGGGTGCCTCTGAAACAGGAGCCGCTACAGGTATAGGCGCAATGGGCAGTTAATTACCTGGGCTCCTACAATTACCTGGTTTGTGGAGGAATTTAAATCATCATCAGTTTTCCTGAGTAAAGTTTTACCAAGGGCCTCTCAAAGGTTGAGCTGCCCTGAAAATCTTTTAAGAAATTAATAAAATCCAAAACATACTAAGAATATAATGAAACATTCTATGAAACATTCTTTTCAAGAGGGAAAGTAACTTAAAAATTAGGCCAGAAACAAATTTTAAAACTTTTCAGTTTCACTTTATATAAAATGTTAATTAAAGTAGAAAATTTGGAACATTTCAGCCGTCTAGACCTCATACTCAGTGTTACAAGTGGTATAAAAATATTATAAAGGTTTCATTTTCATTACAGTAAAAACAGTAATAAATTATTATTATTATTATTCAAATGGGAATCTGTGTCACCACAGTAACTATGCTCAAATTATAATGCCTTCACTGCGACATTTAGGAAATGACTTGAAAGCAAAGCACACTGGTAAGCTTGTTGATGTTCCAAGGACACCTGTTGACACTTTCTCATGCAGACTGGCCAGGCACAGCGTGGACAATCGTCTACCAACAAATTCTTATGGGTGAAAAACAAAGTTTATTGTTTTCTGTATGATCTATTTGAGAACGTTTATCGCTCTCCTAACTGTGTACATTCAGCCATCGAATGACTCAAGATATGACTATGAAACTGTACTAGAAATATGTACATAAAAACATAGTATGTATTTTAAACAGTTATTTAGAAGTTCACATTCTACTAATGTTTATAAAACTGCTGTCAGATAATCTCTTCAGTGCCTGCCAGCCGACACGCTGTATGGAATCCCGCGGCGTTTCTGTTACAGTACCGCTGACACAGTAGCTAATAATACATCAGGTTTTACTCTGATACAGTCGGCCCCAACGGCTTCCCCAGTACGATCAGCTCATGGCTGACATTGGAAGAAAAAGGATGGCCTTCTGACCAGGTCCGGTTCTGGATCCCAACTTGTACTGCCCAGTCCGTTTCAGTGCCACATACCAGGTGGGATGCTCCCGGGAGCGATATGTGTTGTAGTTGTTGGACTCTAGTCTCTCAAAGAAGTAGCATTCGTCTGTTGTTCGTTTCTTAAACGGAATAGAACAGAATACTGCATGGTCAGCCACCAATACTATACTGAAAAAAAACAATTCTAAGATTTTTTTTACATTTATTTATACGTTGAAGGAGGCCTACATTGTTATATTTGAACTGCATTTAGCCTACATGATAATCATTTTGAGACAGGACACTTCATGTCATGTTAATGATGGGCTGTACTCCTAGTGGTAATTTCTGGGCAGTCTGTCCCCTTTCTTTCTCCTCACTACTGCAGGGAGATCGAGCCCAAGCCAAAGCGCTCAAATGGCTAATATACCTCAACATGGAGCCCCAAAATATAAATAAACATCGCAAATTATTGTTTTTTCCTGAAAAAAAAATGATAAAAAGAGTCACCCTTCCCACAAAACTGAGCAAAAAAAAAAAGAAAAGAAATGGCTTTCCTGCTCCAGGAGATACTAGCATCTGCGCCCGGATGAGGAGCACATTAAAGTCCCTAATTCAGCATCTGCAGGAGACTTTCTGACATCTGACTCAGATCTGTGTTACCAAGGGCAATGGGGTCCCCACCACAGCGTTCAAACCAGAGCTATTCCCAAGTTTTCTTCCCGCTCAGAGTAGTTTCCAACCCCACTAAGGATAGACTTAATTTGCTTAGCGGAACATAATCTCCTTTTCCATCGGTCTACACACAGAAAACATTAACAGTTCATCAACTGCTGTTCAACCAAACTGTAGGATCTATGAGTTCTCCGCATAAATAGGCTTCCAATATAGACAACGGTATGCAATTAACATTATATGAAGGATTTATTAGAAGTACTAATCGGAAGAAATCAGAAAGCTAGCATAATTAAATCTGCCGCAAGTTGAGCCAAACAAAAACAGTAAGATGGGGTGAATTCCGGATTGAATTGGAGTGCTGATTAAATTATTAATCATTAATATATATTTGAAAGATTAATAAAGATTAAAGATTAAAAAGATTTAAAGAAAGATAATCTTTTAATCTTTTATAAAAGATTAAAAGAAAGACAATCTTTTATTAAAAAACAGTAAAGCAATTGATAATGAAAAATAGTTTTGGTAACATTGTTGGCTATTCAACTTCAAATGAGGGCAGTAGCTTAGAAGTTATTATTTTTGCGAGACCTTTTGAGATTTGAGATGTCTATTAGAATTTAAAGCCAAGTTTGTGAAAGTGAATTGAAACGTTTTTCAGAGCAGGTTTCTTAGTGTATGCTCTGGTTGATCTTGCCTCTGTGCCCCATACCACATGAGCCTATGACTACTTATGTTCTGACACCTACAAGTTGTGTGTCGAGAGCTTAGAAATGAGCCAAACATCAAAACGGAAATAGAAAACGATGCGTTAATTTAGGCAGAGGACTGAGGAACTTGGGCTTTGTCCAAAAATTGTTCAACCAGCCCAAGGAAGTCCATCAGTGGGAAGGAAGGGAAATGCGCTAGAAGAAGCTGAGGGAATGACAGTTGTGTTCATCGCTCATTATCTTGAAAAAGCATGAAGCATGTCGGATAATGTGAATGGACACGGATGATGTATCACCACACATATCATATAGATTCAGAATAATCCAGTAATATGTGGTATATCCAGAGAAATACACAGTCAAACAGGTAGCCTTAGCAATTGTCAAGCCTAATTCTTATGGTTTGGAGAAACCCACATCATCTGTTAAACTGGGAATCTCTTACAGCCAAGAAAACCAGTCACCTGGCTCCTCATCCCAGAGGGTGTGAGGAACCCAAGTCAGCTCCTCAGAAACCACAAGCTTCCTGCCATGACTAAGCTGCCTCTGACCGTCATGTCCATGCTGAGCAAGGGGAGGGTCCAGCTGATGTTTCGAGCTTCGCACACTAAAAAACTAAAACCCAAACCCCAGATAGGTGTGGCAGCATTAGGCTTTATATTTAGATACATCTCTGTCAAGTTGTACCATTCTATGAGTCATAATAACCCAACTTTCACTTGTAATACAGGCTGTCCTGAACAGGATACAGATATCCATATGACAGTCAAATGACTTCAGTTAGCCTGAGGATACAGACTGATCCATCAGATATACCACTGGGCAGGGCTGTCAAAGAGATAGGGTCTGTAGTTTTTAACGGAAATAACTCATAGTATGGCCAATTCAGTTTGCGATGCAAGTTGTGAGCATTGATCACTATCACAATAGTTCAGTAGGCAGATAGGTTTGTTCTCTATGTCTAAGTAGCACAGATTACAAAAGTCTGACTTCTGAAAATCATTGGTACTGTTCCCCGGGCTACTTTGTTGAGCTGATTTGAGTCAAAGGGTCACAGGAAGTATACAGGCTAACCGAGCAGGTGTATTGGTGTTTTGGCATGGACTGGGTGTGGAAATTCCTTTTGCGAATACGCACCTCTATAATTCTTGACGGCTACATTAGGAAAATCCCAAAGAACCCCGCCCCCCCCCTTCCCAGTTAGTTAAAAAGACATGCTGGCAAAACTCGAGCGAACATTGTAGCATACTGCACTGATTTTGTTGATGTGGACAATGAAATCATAGCAAGAAAATTTCCTCTGGGCATCATCTGAAGAACAGCCTGAATTCCTGAACGGAGCCCAAGTCCTGCTTGCCAGAGACAAAGACAGACTTAAAAAAATAGTTTTTAGCTGTTAGGAAGTAAGCAAAAGAAAAAGCAGAATATTTGAAGGATGATATTGTAGTAAAATTCCAATTTATTGTTTATTATGACATATAATAACCTAAATATGGACTAATTACAACAGGTTCAAACCTTTTCTTCTTAACAGTCACACAAATCTAGAAGGTAAAGGGAATGCATTATTATCTTACCGTTCCAAAGAGTCTCCCGTCATCGTTCATGGCCAGATAGCGGCTGGATGAAACGCCCTTGATTACTACCACCCCAATTGAGGTTGCTTGGATCTGCAGTTTAACTGAAAAATAAGTTGTTTTAACCAATGAGAAGTTCAGATACAAATTATGAATGGTATTGTCTTCCCTTACACTAAAACTTCCATTAAACAAATTCAGTCAAGCCTGTTAATGTCCAGAAACACATGTACATGTATGCACATTCTCCATTTGACTTTAAAAAGGTTTTTCAGGATGCAGACATTGAGCAACTGGCTGACAAGAAAGTGCGGAAATGCCAGTGGTTTCTGAAGGACCCTCTACTTCACATTTGGGTTGAGGTTTCAGGATGTTTGCCTTGGCGGACGGGATCAGCTCCAGTTCCGTCACTGGGAATGTGTGCACGAATCCATCTGTAATGCTTTACAGTGACTAATATACATTTATAGCATGGAAGAATCAAACATATTGGAATACAAAGTATCATCCGATGGAGAATTTGATGTAGCTCTACATACAAGGGCATGGTGAAAAGTTCATCAGAGGAGCCGTTCTTTAATTCAAGCAGAGGAAAGCAATTAATACGATTACGTTCTTTTTAAAAGACCAAAGGTTGTGGCTCTTTGTCTTTGTTGCTTGGTGGAGAACCTGTTTAATCATTTCCATCCAACATGTGAGGACTGAGAGGATGCAAACAGAAGGCAACTGCAGACGAGGGACATGTCTGTCAGCGGGTGGGGGGCCACCTGCTCCACCAGGCAGTCTGAGTGCAGAGACGACAGGGACGGAGCTTGTGGGAAGGCGCTGTTTAAGGGCAGCTCTTTGCAGCTTCACCCACGCAAACGATTTTCTTTTTCCTACTCCTACTCTTATAAGCGTTCCGTTACGGCCGAGTGAACGAACGCCCCTTTTTCGTTCGTCATATGAGGTTAGGCCTTCCGGCTGGAAGATGACCTTTTTTTGGTTTGAGAAGGGGGAAGGCGGGAAGGGGGGCATTCTTCATGCTGTTTCAACAATATATGGAAAACATCAGTTGCCCATGTGGCTAATAGTGACAATTTCCAATTTGCACAAATACTGCTACAGAAAATGGAGATGATAGAGATGCTGTTTTACATCGTTAGTGTCTCATAGTTCAGGCAAAAGAATTGTGACTAAGTTTTATAAATAAACAGTACTTTCTGATTTAACATCCTTTTCCTATTACAGCTTTCGTATCGCTGCATCCACTTGGCTTCCAAACCAAGGCCCTGGTGAGATTTGGAACTGAAGGGATCTAAAACGCTTCGTAAAGAAGAGAAACGTTGGTTTTCAAGAACCAGCTAATTGCAGTCTGAAGTTGAGCAACCAATAACTGATAATAAGCAGCTGATTTCCAGGAAACATCATAACGTTCTTAAGTTACGTGTCACTGCAGCTATTGTGTGGAGTCCTCTATTAAGAGATTAAATTTCCATATTCAGGCCAACAACAAAAATTATCTGCCCTACTTATATAATCGGCAAAAACGTTGGCACACTTGGCACATCTGTTTCACACTTATGCGCTTAAGGTAAGACAGGTCTGTGTGCTTGAAAACAGTCAGCACAGCGTGTAGGTATATTTCTCTGCAGCACCGACACTATTGCAGCCAGAAATACAACAGCACCTAAAAAGTTCCCTTCTTGTGAGACACCTTCACTCAACTTAATAAAGACACTGAAGGGAGTGTGAGTCTGTCCCACAAGTTTAACTAACTCTTGTAACCACTGCAATACCTAAAAGAATATCTTAAAAGGTCCAATTTTCCCATAATGCACTTCCTGTAGGTCAACATACACATAACAGCTAGGAACATATGTCTGGGTTTCTCTAATGTATTAAAGACTAACTGTGATATTAACTGTTCGTATCCAAACAAATAGTAGGATGTTTCCTTTCATTGCTAATCAATATACTGTCATTATACAACTGTTATTCAGTATCATATAGGCAAACAAATATTAATTACTAAAATATTCTTATAAACCTTCACACTAAATTCACACCGAAACAGTGTAAGCTGCAAACTTCCAGAACAAACCAGAGGGATCTGGTTTAGAGACAGATGCGGCTAATGCTGAGTTCCGTTCTGAGCGTGTGTGTGTGAGGCCAGGAACAAATACATGTTACACTGTCTTCCAACTCTTTCATCATGCTTAGCAAATGCTTCCGTGATAATCATTTCAGACTGTGCGTGTAACAGTCACGTGTGCGCACACCAAAATATGGGACACACATCACTAAAAAATCCATTGTTTACATTTTCAGTACTGAGCACTACAAAGTACACAGCCTAATTACTTATATTAGCGAGGTGCCAGTGCACAGAGGGACAATTAATTTTAAAAGTAGAGAGATACTTTATGTTATTGCTGGGAACATACTTTTTGGTAGGTAAATTATGAATGCAGATTTGCCGGGACAGATGACATCAGCCAAGGTGTATGTGTGTCCCCTCTGCTTTGATACCCAGCTATGCCTACTTGGATGACCGAATGAAATCACTTACTGTGAGTGTCAGTTTTCTCCCGAGTCCCATCCACCCTCCCGTCTGCGTTGATCCTCAGGAAATAGCCGCCGTTTTTACAGTACAGCTTCTTGAGTTCCTTGAAGGTGCCGGGGAGGAATGAGCCACTTCCTCCGTCTTCGGGTGCGGCAGGGAGTGTGGTGATCCCCCCAGCAGCCATCTCCCATCCACTGCTGTCCACCCCGCCCCCCAGCCCCCGGCCTGTTCTATACGGCGTCCACAGGCTGAGGGCCGCTCTGCTGAGAGCCGGATCTGGCCTCTGCTCACTGCGTGCTGGAGTGTTCAGCCCCTCTGCTGGTCGGAGGAGAGCCTGGAGTCTGTGTAATGTTGCCCAGCTGGTCCTCGGTGCGCCTGCGCATGCCAAACAACATTACCTCCCTCCCTCTCTCCCCCCCTCTCTCTCTCTCTTTCACTTCACTGGCTCACCTAACTCAGTGCCAGAGCTGAGAGGGGGCGACTTTGTAAACACTGCTGCGTCACATGACCCCACAGCGACCCTATGTCCTGGGTGGGTGTTGGCTGACATCATCAGGTCTGGGTGGAGGTACACGCATGTGGTCCACCGCTTCTTTCAGCCTGCCTGACGTATAACAAGAGCTTCATACTACATGCTGGACAACACAGGAGTGGTTTTGGAGAAACCTTTAGAGAAGCAAATCGGTATATCTGCAGAAGGATAAGGACAGATGAGTTTTGGGAAGGTATCAGATGTAAGCAATTTGATAGCTGTAGAGGAGTCATTTAAAAGCTATAATCACAGCTACAGAATGGTGACTGAGACACAGAAAAGGTGCTATCAGGTCAGCTAACAAACAGATTTGCTTTTTACAGCTACCTCTACACCCAGAATACACAGACATCAATGGGATAATATCTTCGTCTGAAACTCAAAGGAATAGTAAATTGACTACTTACAATCAGGAAATCACCGAATAAGGTGTACTGTACAATATACTTAGATTTTTAGAAGTTGTTAAATGAGATGACCGTGATGGACTCACATAAACCATGACAGCAAGCTCCTAGGTGAGGATCCATGCCTGCTGGGGATGGCACGTGCTTCTGGAACCTCGTGGATCTGGGTCTGTTTCCAGTATTTATGGGGGATTCCAGAGTCAAAAGAGACTCGATGGAGATTTCTAGGAACTCCATACAAACCCATCACAACCTGGGAGAACATACAAACTCCTCATGTGGTATTACTACGAAGTGGAAAAATAAATGACCACTGTCAAGAAAATCTATCAGTGGGTGTTGAAATCTTCAAAAAACATGAAATTCATCTGCATAGTTTCACGTTCTACTCGGTGATAATCACATCTCCATCAGATCACAAATTAACTTTCTTAAACAAAAGTGCTTCAATGGCACTGTGAAGACCTCAAAATTTGTCAGCTTCTGTGATGTGGCCAAGTATTAATCCATAAGGGTTTAATGGGTTAAATCCCTGCTGCTTCTGTGATGTGGCCGAGTATTAATCCGTAACGGTTTAATGGGTTAAATCC
>JAODKC010000053.1:5071338-5087409 GCA_026777985.1 Mormyrops attenuatus | reverse complement strand
CTGCTTCTGTGATGTGGCCGAGTATTAATCCGTAACGGTTTAATGGGTTAAATCCCTGCTGCTTCTGTGATGTGGCCCAGTATTAATCCTGCTGCGTTTGGTGGACTGTTCTGGTTTTTCTGGGACTTTCAAACATTGAGTTGGCCACATCTGACGTTCTTACTGGGATGGCTTAATGTGATTGCAGTTATTCAGCTGTGAAGTAGCGATTACGGTCATCTGTCAATGAACCTGTTTAGCATTTCAAATGGCAAGTAACTACAGCCCAGTACATAATTATTCTTTTACTGATTCTTAGTATAACATGCAAGAAACGCACCATAAATAAATGTTAGAATATGTACACTATATGTGTGTATATATTCATATATATATATATTCATTTCCTTTTGAAAATTCATAGTGTTTTATTTGCAGTACAACATGCAAAATAAATTTTTCTTTATTAACTGGCTGAATTCTGGAATGCAAACAAATCTGTTAGTGTGCGATTGATAAAATACTAGTATTTCATGAAAAAAAAACTCAGGTTATCCACAGGAAATGATGTACTCATGGCCCATCAGATTGTCCTGTGTTGCTCACGTTTCCGTGGGCGGGCGTGGCAAGAAAGCTGTTAAACACTGGGTGGAACTTCTTGTAAGAATGTTGTGTCCCCATCATGACCTTGCAGATACATCAATACACCAGTCTCACATACTATTTTGTTCCTTCATGCAAAATCAAAGAACATTACAACAAAGAACTGGAAGTCGATGGGCATTATCATGTGCCTCTCACATTGTCATTTCTGCATCGACTCCTATTCAAGTAGCAGCACTCGGGAAGGCTGAGTATCAGCGTTCGACTCCGCTTTCCTAAAAGCGATATCAGAATGTATCTCCTACATCTTGTGAATAAAAAGCTAGCTTTATCTATGTAAAGAGCCTTCATACAACTGTGTTGTGAATTGTGCTATATAAACATGAACTGAATATTACAATTACATTTAAATAACCCAAGTGTCTTCATAAGACCTTGCTGTTTACAAGTAACAATGGAAAATATATTTTTTTTTTAGTCTGACATGTAGTTTGAATTAATGTAGAGAAACTTCATAACCAAAATGATTCCCATGTATGTCTAGAGTTTGCATCTTGTGTGCTGTGATTGACTGCTATTCCATCAGTTCCCCTTTATATTAAACCACATGCATCTGTAACAGTCCTCCTCAGTAAAACGGAGCCAAATTATTTTAACAACTGAATATTCCAACCACACCCATCCCCAAAGTATGCAAAACATTAACACTGACTTGGCAACATCAGACTGTTTATTTAATACCAGAAAATCTTTGTGCATCGAAGAAGTATGCTTAATATTTAGCTGATTAATAACTTAAGAATTTAAGTAAGATTTTGGCATACTGCATCATTTAACTGTACTAAAAATAGTTCAGATTTACCATAATTTCTTGATTTATCATCATTTTTGTAGAAGAAAAATAGGAAAAACTGTGAGACAAGCTGTTGAAAAAACGGATAAAGAAGGAAACTAGTGGAATTTGGAATAATATGGCCAGACATGAATAAAAGTGCTTTGATTATGCAAACAAAAACAAGCCACATCACATAATACCTGATCATCAAAAAGGGAACCTCATTCCGAATTCCCATTTTCAGGAGAAAGACTGTTTAGCTCTTGATTTACTAGATATTTGCTATTTACTCTATTTACCAGATATTAACACTTATTGGAGCTACATGTACTTTTAGTAAACAAAGTGCGTTAATATTAGTGACTTATACAGATAAAATGCTGTTAAACTCTATTACCCCCCAGTTTGTAATCAGCCATCATGATCATTCTGCCACCGAATTCATAACTAAAAACAGCTACCATGTATCACAAAAAAAGCCTTCAATTTAACCATCGTCAACACAAAATACAACAAAAAAAACTCCATAACACAGAATTTTGAGGACTTTCAACACTACAGAAACAAAACTATTAATATTCCCCGAGGGATTCAACAGCGTCTCCAGGTCATCATTCAGCGTTACTAGTCCACAAGTTCAGTGTTTGCTCTCTGCTTATGTTAGCTGCTCTGCTCAAAATCACAACTTTGTCTCCCTCTATTGGCCAAAATGACTCCAAAGTGAAATTACGGTAATAGGGTAGCCCAACATGACATGGATTTCCTTGGATTTCTAATCACCATTTCCTAATTTAAAGGAATCGAATAAAATAATCAGGAAGTGGTTTTATTCAATTGGTGACTGTCAACCTGCCTGTCTTTTTCTACAATTAATAAGTTTCAACTCAAAAGCAATACATATCATGAATACTTTTAGCTGGCATTTATATAATAAATATTAACAAATGATAGAATAAGTTTTTAAAACTACAGTATCGCTATTAAGTGTTCTGTCTTTTGTAAATAAATGGAAATGTCAAATCCTGTCCATTAAAAACATATTTCTTGGGTGTAAAAAAATCTGACATATTCACTATACGAAATGCTTTATTTATATAATTTACAGCAGCAGAAAATCCTCTAGCCTCTGTACATCGGTGGTGGAGATGCCAGTAATAATCTCCATATCTGTCTGAAGCACCGTCAACACCAAGTCCAGAGCTCTCCTCCAGGCCTCTAGCTTTACAATCACGTTGTCATAAATGGCTGGGGTTTGTCCGTCACCTACACCCTGCCTTGAGGGTTGCTCCCAGAAGCCACTCAGCTGGGTTGACCTTGAAGCCTCAAGCCTCAGCTCTTGCTCAAGGACTGTACAGGCTTCCAGCTGTGACGAGCACTCACCGGTGCTGGACATCAGCACGGCGACGTAATCCACCCAGCCACGTGACATGCGCCGCAATACGCTTGATCTGTAGGGACTGTGTCCCCTTGGAGCATGTGTGGACCCCATTTCGCTGTCATGCCCCTGCTTGACATTATCTTCTGCCGCTTTCAAGAGGTGGTTGACGCAAAGCATTTCAGTCACCCCAGCTCCCAGAAGGAGCTTCGCATCCAGGAGTGCATGGTGCAGCCGGTAGGCGCAACCCCAAAAGCGATCCTCCAAGGCCTGCAGCTTGGCCTGCACGGCACTCGCAATGACCACCGTGACCAGCGCCGATCCGATGGCCCCGATTTTCACACCCACAGCCCTGTGTCTCTTTGATCTTCTCCGACCAGGCCCGCCCCAGAAGGTCACCTGTACGCCACCACCAACACAAAGCTCACACAACTGCGTGGCATAAGTCACCAGTATTGCTCCTGTCGTTTTGGCAAAGTCCTTCAAAACTTCGGGCCTCACCCGCTCAATGATGAGGATGCTGTGCTGGAAGCAAGCCTCGGCGAGATCTTCAGACACGACCCCGTTCACCAGAAGCACGTTCACCTTCAGTCGTAGCAGCATTTCTGAAACATCAGCCACCCACTTATCTCCCCTGCTTGGCCTCATCGGGTTCAAACTTCCATCAATGTTTCTGACGTCAGAGGGCTTGTTGTAGCCGAGATGGCGGTACTTCTCACTCAAATCTCCACCGATGAGGGCAACATGGAGATTTTGATCCTTCAGGCGATGGATTATGGAAGCCTGCTCCACAGACAAAAATGTGACCAATCCCGATGCCACACACGAGTGCTCCTCTGAGAAGCCAGGCTGCAAGCATGTGACCAGCTTACTGACATCGAAAGCGCATTTACTAAAATCTCCACATCTTGTGTTCTCTGTTTGAATCCTGCTTGCCTCTGTGACTAACTTCATTAAGTTATCACTACCATGGCAGACAGTATTTGCAAGGAAGGCAATGTTTTGGTATTCAAAATCGTGCCGAGGCAAGAACGATGACTCAACTGACCTTTTGCAGCCCACTTCTGTCCCAGTGGTCTCCTCTTTTTGACTGAAATGTCGACTGTGTCTCAGTTTTAGATTGTGTCTAATCATTGTGGGAAACTTGTTATCTTGACTAGATCTCCCAGCCAGACATCTAGACTTGCTTACACCTTGAGCTGGCAAATGAGAAAAGCGGGTAGCAACGGAAATGCCCTGTGACCCATTTGATTCTCTTTCAGAACCCTGGTCAGAAGCAACTGTTGAATTACCCTGCCTTCTTGGTCGAGAACCAACGAGGCGAACAACCTCCTTGAGGGGCACACAACTCATCTGACAGGCTTCAGAGCACAATTCCAGGCCCTCAGTCATGGACGAGACAACATCATGCATAGGGATGCCTTCATGGAGGCACTCCAGAGCCGCCGCGCTCCACGCCCCCACCATGAACACCAGGGTCACTGTCCCCGTGTGGAAGCTTTTCAGATGGGCCTGCACCGTCTCGAGAAGCAGCTGCGCTGCTGCACATCCGGTGTCCATGCTTTCCAGCAGCCGCAGGGGAGAGCACGCCAGAGTGGACCCACCGTCATCCTCATCAACCACGAACGTGTACCTTTTATCGGGGCCTAGGAAAGCGCGTGCAGAAGCTGCCAGCGTCACCAGCTGCTGCAGCCCCACATGCCGCTGACGCCGGACGACCCTGCACCCATACACTGACATCTGAAAACAAATACATAAAATCACAGCCCAGCACTCTCATGCACGTACAAGTACATAAAAACCACCTTCAGTGATTCATCAGCACTCCTCAAATCAATCAGACAATAAGGAAGGAGGCGACGTGTTGGTCTTTTCCACCTATTGTATTCCTAATACCGATAAACAAGCAAATTACTTAACCGACACCACTAATCCAAAAACCGGAATAAATTGTAGTTTTTTTAATGAATTGGGAAAACAGAAAATGTAACAGATCTACTACTGTAAGAAATGAAATATAAAATGCTGATATATAGGTGCATGATATGACCATGAAGAAACAGGATGCATATCAAGTAACTGCAAATCCATGAGACTGTCATAGTGTCACTAAATTGGGCAACAGTCTAACTTCATACAGCATTTTAGGAATGTGTAAGTTAAGGAAAGTAAGGTCACTTGCATCACTATCAACATTCTCAGCCATAAATTCATTTGCTAGCTGGGCCATTCTTGACACTTTGCTTAAATGTCATTTAAAAATCATACATTACTACATTTAACAGATCCATAGGCTTTGTGATGGGGTAGCCTCTCAAATTCAAGGCATACGTATTGCAAAATCATGTAAAACACCATTAGCGCATAGAGAAAACGCCATCCAACTTGTGACTTAAGGTAAATTTTTGGACCTAATTAGGGATTCCATACCAAAGGGGGTTTTAATTATTCCTAATTAATAATTACAATTGCTATTTTTTAATTTACAATATCTCTCTATAAATACACAGCAAGGACCATGTAAAAAATTGCCCTACTCAGACTTACAGTCCACTCTTTGCACTGTGTTATCAGCAGTCATGCTACCTGCTGTCCAACCCATTTTAAGTTAAGCAGGTTTGGGCCTGGCCAGTACTTGGACATCGTGTTTGTAGATGTATATGCCCTATGGTGGACCGGCATCACCTAAAGTCCCATGGAGACGTCGTGTTTGTAGGTGTATATGCCCTGTGGTGGACCGGCATCACCTAAAGTCCCATGGAGACGTCGTGTTTGTAGGTGTATATGCCCTGTGATGGACCGGCATCCCATCCTGGGTGCACCCCCGTGTGCCTCGCATGTGCTCCCCAGCAATTCTGTGCTGGATGGATCAAAAGTGGTTTAAAACGCCGAACAGAAAATAGTATTACGGTTAAATTAATTAGAATTAGAGGGGTAAAGTTCCATGTTTTGTTTTCGGTCCGCTCCTGTATATACGAAGAATTCAAAGCTATATGGTTAGGTACGTCGTGGAATTTCTTTTACAAACACAGCGCTGTTTAAATCCCAGCTTAAAACGCCGCGAGGCTATTTAAATAAATAAGAATTAAACGAGCCGTATAACTGCAGTATATTCAGTATCCAGCTAGTTAACTGGACACCGTTTGTTTCAGTAGCCATAGCTTGAGGTTGGGACGCTGGTGCCTGGATACCTATTCGGGTTTGCACTTTAGCAGACGCGAACCCCAAGAAATACTAATGTTACGCTTCTCATTACAATATCAAAGTTTATCTCAGGAAGGAAACGCACCTTTCTCCCTTTGCAGCGAAGTTCATATTTCTGCCGTTCTTGTAGGATAAGTGTTGCCGTGACGCATGCGCACAAGGCTCCTGGCGGCAACCCGCCAACGCGTTGCCAGGAAACTGAGAAGCCAAATACAACCTAACTCACGGCTGTTTGTCCCGCCCCCTTCTAATTGACAATTGGTCAAAAAAACGCATATTTCCGGAAGATGCGGAAAATCTCTCTTTCTATTGATCAAAGGCCTTGTCGATTAAATGGATTTAGACGCTCTGCAGCTAAAGTTTTCTGTTAATCAAATACTCCGTTTTGTTTACTGCTGGCTTTCGTGAGTTCGAGGTTGCTAGAGACAACAAGCTAATACGTTATAAATATTAAATGCATATTATTTGATTAGCTACATACACTTTGGAGCAATACGTATAAAAATGGTAGGTAAATGACATTAATTAATGTTAAATTAATGTACACCGCGTTTGATCATTATTTAAGCCAGCTAGCTAGAACACGGTGTAACTAGTTACTTTAGGTAGCTAAAAAGTCATTTTTACTTTTAACATGGTTTTTAGAAGCTCGACCTCATTAACAGCATGACATATTCATTAAGCTTAATACGTATGAGCAGCGTATTCGTGTCTCCTGTTCTGCTTTAGCTGCATTTATTGTTGAGGTGATTTTATATTATATATTATAACAATTATTATACTGTGCCCGCATTCCAATAAGCCTGAGAAATGAACGCATTGCTGAGCAATTAGTGAAGGTCAGTTTTACAATCGGTGACCCTTTATTTTATTTCGATTTGCCCGTTTGTACTGCATCCAGCTAGACTGCCATCTGTTCATTTCTGTTGCTGGTTACCCATCTCTTGGTTCCGTATTTGCTGATTAGTTCTGCACGTAATGTTCTTTTTTTTTTACACCTACAACCACACGGTAAACTGATGTATTCACAGAAGCTGGATTCAGGATCAGAGACGTAGGGTAAATAAGTATAAAGAAATATGTGGACTTGACTAATCTGTTGACATTGCTGTCGCCAAGGCATCCAGCTACAAGAAGCCCGGCGTCGCCCTGCACCAGAGGAAAAAAGCCGCTTCCAAGCCTGATCTGACTGAGGAGCAGAAGCAAGAGATACGGGAAGCCTTTGACCTGTTTGACACGGATGGCTCAGGGACCATAGATGTCAAGGAGCTTAAGGTCTGGTTAATACAGCAGTGTCATCGTCATTATTATTCTTAAATAAACCTATTTATCCAGTTTAAATGTGTCTGGGACTACAGTAATGGTGGTTTTGATTGTTACTGCCTTGTGAGTACGTCTCCATCCATTCATTTTCAAATATCTTATTTTGTGCAGGGTCAGTTTATTCACTTTCCTACCTGAAGCTAGTCTGCAAATGGTTAAAAAAAAAGTTAAGGAGCACAAGTCGCGTTATTGTGTAACGTCAGAGTAAGTCTCTGTGTTGCTTGCACTTGTCTGTGGCTTGTGTGAAATCTGCACCTTCCCTCCGCAGGTTGCCATGCGGGCTCTCGGCTTTGAGCCCAAGAAAGAAGAAATTAAGAAGATGATCTCTGACATTGATAAGGAGGGGTCGGGGACTATTGATTTTAACGACTTCTTGAGCATGATGACACAGAAAATGGTAATTTTGTGTCAGCTGAACATTCAAACATTGATTTTCTCTGATAAATGGTTTCTTCACATGTGCCTGGAAACCCGTTTCAACATATATGTTTTAATTGTGACTGTAGAGTGAAAAAGACTCAAAAGAAGAAATCCTGAAAGCTTTCCGTTTGTTTGATGACGATGGCACCGGGAAAATTTCTTTCAAAAACCTCAAAAGAGTTGCCAAAGAACTTGGAGAGAATTTAACGGACGAGGAACTGCAAGTAGGTTCACACGAAGTTAAACCTTAAATTTAAAATGATGATATCTATACATAGTGTGACAAAAGTTGTTAAACTGTATAAATCAACTAAATATTTTTGCTTATTAAGGAAATGATTGATGAAGCAGACCGTGATGGAGATGGGGAAATTAATGAAGAGGAATTTCTACGAATAATGAAGAAGACGAGTCTATATTAATGAGGTGCCTAACTGTCTGAAACAATGATTTAGAAGGTCTTTCCTACAATATTTTGCACTTTGTGTTTGTATCTGATATTTTATGTAGTTTTCTAAAACATATTCTGTCTTTTGTATTGATTTTTTGAAACATTTCCTGCATTCGAGGTGAAATTCTGAAGATGAATAAAAAACGTTTGTGAATCTTGGCATCTTCCTTGGTGGTGTGTGACCCAGTGGCATGTATGTTTCTCATTAGAGAACTCCAAAACATGTTTTTTTAATTGACAGGTTTAAATTTGCATTAACTTTATTAATGTTATTAATTAAGCACACAGTCACACAATTTCCTGCAAGAAATATAAGCAGTAGAATGGGCGGTTGTACAGAAGAGGTTAGTGACTTTCCACATGGCACCATCCTAGGATGTCTTCTTAAATACAGGTCGTTTCGGCAAATTGCTTTTCAGCTGTCCTGGTCAACCACAAGTGAAGTGATTATGTGAAGGTCAGTTGTAGTGGTAGGTCACACAAACACAGGAAGGGACCTGATAACCCAACATCAACACCCAACCTGAATGGAATCTCATCACCAATGTTCCAGCATTTAATTGAAAGCCTTCCCAGAAGACTACAGGCTATTATGGCAAGAATGAGTCAGCCACCTTCATGTTACAACCTTGGTTTCAGAATATGATGTGCAACTGGTGTCTACATATTTTTGGCCATATAGTGTATATTTAAATACCAGTCATTCCAATACATACTCTGGCTTAGTAAGCTTAAAGGATAGCTCTATCCAAAAATGCTGCTTTTTCGGCATTTCTAGACAATTTTCATCGTTCAAAGGAAACATTGCAGTGGGCCTATGGAACTGGGCGTGAGTATTTTGTTTAGGTGTGTTTCACCTCCTGTCACTGGTTGACTTTCGGTTTGTGTGGGAATTCTGTGAACAGTAAGGCAGTGAGAATTCTTGGCATTTCACACTCTTCCTGACAGCCCTATTCAGCGAGTCTTTTTTTCATTCATTCAGATTTCATTGCGGGTGAAATTCACCGCACCTCTTGAATTTGATCTTTAGTTTTTCATAAATTTTTGATTACATGGAAATGGAGGCCATCAGGCACCATCTCTTTCTCAGTGCCCTCTCTAGCTTCCAGTCATTACCATCCATTATCTACAGTGTAATTTACTCTACATGCGCCCATAATTCATAACCACTTACTCGGTACAGGGTTCCACTGATCCCGGATCGTATCCCAGCAGGCATAGGGCATACAAAGCACAACACTGGACAGGATGCCAGGCCATCGCAGAATAGTGTGATATACTCTCTACCATTGTAATTGTGTATGCTCTTTTTCCACCTCACTTGTTTGAAAGTAATAATGATAGTTTTCCATCCATGTATTGATTTTCTACACCTGCTTGTCTAAGGGTTGCAGGGGGGCTAGAGCCTATCCTGGAAGCTATTGGTGTAAGGCGGGGAGCAACCCGAATAGGGCGCCAAGGCATTGCAGGGCACACTCGCAATTTAGCAACTCCATCCTTAGTATGTTTTTTAACCATGGGGGGGGAAACTGGAATACCTGGTGGTGACAACATGCAAACTCCACGCATGTAGAACCCTGGCGAAGACTAGAACCCAGGTCCCAGAGACGTGAAGTAACAGTACTAACTACTGAGCCATCATGCCTCCCCCCAGCCTCAGCACTTCTGCGGGTCCTTGAGCAAGACCCTTAACCCCCAGCTCCCTGGGCGCCGCTACAGGTGGCAGCCCTTTACGGACAGCTTACTTTACAAAGAGCAAGTTGAGGGAGGCGTAAAGAGAGAATTTCCCCACGGGAATCAATAACGTATCAATTATTAATTATTATTATTATGCCACCCCATCTTCAGCTTTTCTTAATGAAAAAAACAATAATGGAAAAACACTGGACAATGTACTAGCAAGACTTCACAGTAATTTCCATCCGTCTTCTAATTATTTTTTCCAGTACAGTGTTTTGGATACTGTGGAGCCTTTCCCAGGAAGCATAGCGCTATGGAGCCTCTTGGGTAGGATACCAGTCCATACACGCTATGAGCAATTTAGCAACACCAATTCACCTACCTTCAGCCTCCAGGAGAGCTGGAGTATACAGAGGAACAAAGACCAACCAGCTATGTGGCCTGTGACTGTGCCTGTTTATGCTCAACCGGTTGGTGCTCAACAAAATCTTGAACTATCCACCTCTGGCAATAACTCACGTACAAAAAAGTTGCATAACAAATTTAATTTAACAGTATATTATGGCAGAGTTTCCCCTGGCAATTCTATAATTTGAGCAATTCTTGAAAATGGATGCATAAAAAATGAAGTATATTTGTTACAAGAGGGGAGTATCTACAAGTCATACAGTATGGCAAAGTAAGGTAGTCAGGCCCCTCTATCATCTGCAGCTTTCACTAAAAATGTAACGCGACCGACATACTGTCTGTTATTGCCACTACAGCTTAGACTCATAGACCTTGGTTCCTCATTCCACACTCACCAATAAACCCAACACCTTTCTTGCTTCAACTTGTTGAAACCAAAAACAGCTGTCTGGTTTCATGAAGTGCCAGTTCTAGCCTCCCGTCTCTGTATCACATGGATCTATTCACCGCACCAACCAGAGAAAGTCTGACACCGATGTTCTCAGGCTGATTTAGATGCTGAGCTCAGTCCAGACGGTAGAGCCTGAAAAAGAATCTGAAAACTGGAGTGTCAGCGAAAGTGGTTGTGATTTTCATGACAATGGGGATGTCACTCAGCATCTGCTGATGATTCACAATGCTATGGGTGGAGCTCATTGGTCAGCCACATATCCTGGAGCTTAGTCATAATCATTTTTACCGGTTCCTTGTACACTGACCGCCATCACCTTCAGGCAGTCCTGGTAACTGCTTTGGATGCTGTAGGTAACTGATAGCTGACCCAAATATGCTGTTATAGATGAGGGTGAGGATTAATTTCTGAGTGCTTCAGCAAAGCAAACCAAATCACTAATTCACCCTGCAGGGCAGAGGACAGTACAAATGACAGTGAGGTGATTTGGTTTTTATTTACACAGCTGTTAAGTTGAACTATTTCTAATCAGTTTCGCTATACTTTGGCGGATGAATTGTTAAGAACAGTCCAAGCTGAGACTTTGCTTCCGAAGTCCCACATGTACCTTTCACCTATTTTGATGGTGTCAGCCATTAATAACCACAACCAAATCTCTCCCCGCTCACTATTTTAGGTGCTGAGTGGCGGCCTCCAGTTTGGAGGGGAATTACGTTCGACGCTCAACCCTTTCCCACATGCCACCTTTACACGTCGAGCTCGGTGACAGAGAGGAAAATGTCTGCCATTCCGTTGCGTAAGACTGAGAAAATAAACAAGCAAAACTGATGTGAATCTGGTCGGTCAAAAACTGACAGAGAAGAACACAACCGGATGTGTTGTATGTTTACATTTATATTTATATTTATATTTATATAGCAGATACCTTTGTCCTAAGTGACATACAAGTGAGCCACATTACAAACATAAGTGCTGTAGAGGAGTCAGCTGGACATAAGTGCAGCTTGGCTGAGCTTGCAGTGACTGCCCAGGTACAAGTGTAAGCAGTATTGAGCAGGAGCTATACAACTACTTCCAAACAAAGCAAGAACTAAATAAGACTACTCACTCGCTTAGCAGAAAGAGCAACACTGAGAACATCCAGGAGACATGGAGAGGTAACAGGCTAGTAGAGGTTTTCCTGGAACAGATAGGTCTTGCGGTGTGTCTTGAAGGTGGTTTTGACAATGATAATAGCTTGGTAAGGAGCACACGCTGATGCAGCATGGTGCTGCACCCTCCACGTGACAATCAACTTCAGGGGTGAGAACCCGAGCAGAGCCACGTGGCGGGTGATACCTCAGCACCACACTAGTTGGAATGGATTGGAACAGTGAGAAGATTTCCCAGTCCCTGGATTGCCAGTCCTGCCACCAACCCCCAAATTTTCCCTTTAAGTTTGATGACCTGCGTGCTTGGCTGGATGTAGGTTAATGTCATAACCAGGGCAAAGCAATAGTAGGATAAGGGCCTTGCTCAAGGGCCCAATGGAACAGAATCAGGATTCAAACCGGCAACCTTCTGATTGCCAGCACAGATCCCTACCCTCAGAGCCGCCACTCCGCCCAACAATAGATAATAGATGATTACATGACAGGCTCTACAGCAACCCCAGAGTGAACTCAGGACATTAGTGGGTGGCGTATGACCAGGGGGGCTGCCTGGTTAGTCACCACAGCGACACAGAAACCAAAGCGTGCACTGCGCCACTTTCTCACTTTCTTAAAAAACAGCGGATGTGACAACGAATTATGGGGGTTCATTTTTCGGAAATGCCTTGGTGTGTCAAACGGACCTCGGGGGTGTCGTGCGACCCACGCTGAAATACTGTAGCCGAGACCACGAATCATAATCCCAGCCCAGGCAGACGTAATCAGATGTAAAGCTAGATACTTTGAAGAATGCAAAACAACATGAAAGGGCACAACACAGCTGGTTAAATTGTAAACACTTGCTGCGGGGGTGTGCTAGTGCCAAAAATAGTTCAGCACAACATCATTGTCTATAGATACCTTCATAACGCATTACAATGGTCGGTATTAAAATTAATAAAGCATGACGACATCTTCTATCGACAGTCATACGGCATTATAGTGTTGATTATAATACTTCATAAGCTCCAATGATGCTCTCATCTGTAACATATTATAGATACCTTCATAATGCATTATAATGGTCAATATAAGCATTAAGGATACTTTGTATTGCATTATGAAGGTATCTGTAGTGCATTATAGGTGAGAGCTTCATGAAGCATTCAAAATGCATAATTAAGCATGGCTATAATGTCATAAATATTTATAAAAAATAATAAACAGAGATGTTTATAATGCTTTATGAATGCATCGTGATGTGTTATGAATGTGTTCATAGATTCTTATAGACATGTCGTTCATAGAAAGTGTCACCACAGTTCCTGCACAAAAATAAGAAATCAGTGGGCGAACATGAAAATAAGTACAGTATTGTGGGGAAAAATATACAAAATAATGCACAAAATATGTCATTTAACAGACAGATATCGATAAAAATATGTACGCAGTCTTGCACATGCGCCCAGAATGATTTCTAAGGTACATTGAAGTCTGTCTTTTAGAGACACACATGTCCTTATTCTGCTGGCCTTGTGACTGACATGTTTTCTATGCCCCACTGAGGAAACACACACACACACACACACACACACACACACACGCACACACACACACACATGCACACACAGAGGTTTGTAATAATGTGTTTGTGGGGATTCATTTTATTTATCCATTCATTTCTATGGGGAAAACCCTAACCACAACACGACGAGCTTAACCCCCACCCAGCCCTAACCTTAACCATCAGTAATCAAACAAAATACGAGACTTTGGACATTTTTATAAAATTGAGGTTATCCTTGAGGTTAATTGAGGTTATGTCCCCAGAAGGTAAAAAATGACTGGTTTTATAACATTGTGGGCAAATCTGGTCCCCACAATGTAATAATTACAAAATCATACACAGACACAGACAGACACACACACACACACGCTGGAAAATGCAAAGTGGCCAACAGAGAGACAAATGCGTCAGAAGCTGGAAACTACAAGGCAGCTGACTTCACACCGCCGTCGAAAACACGGCGACGTGCTCCGGCAGTTCAGGGCTGATTACGTTCCCGACGCCCCAAGCGTCCGAGATAACACTCCTCCCAGCTTCAAACTGCAGATTTCGCTTTTGCTCTTTCGGTTGATGAAAACAGTGATGGGCAGAAGCACAGGAAATGAAGATGGCCGAAGGGACCGCTATGATTAGGCGACTGCCTTTATTTTATCCCGCAATCAGACAGCAGTGGAAGGCTCTGATTTTATTACGCGTCATGGCTGCGGTACGTAAATATTCACTATATGCATTTGCATAAGGGTCTGGTGACTTTCATTTCATATTTCCCACTGACCATTACCAAAACTATTCAGCTGTATATCCAGTAGCACACACTATCCAGCCAACTCCCAGCCATTTATCTTGATTAGGACCCTGGGGGGTCTGAACCCCACCCGACGCCCTGGATGGGATACGAGTCCATCACGAGGTACATGTACACAATCATACTGTATGAGCCTGTGTGTCTTTGGACTACACAAAAGTGGAGGTCTAAATGCAAAGCTGTAAAAACAACACAAGCAATGTTAAACTCAAGCAGGGAATCCTTCTCCACATTTGCATGAAACCTGTTTGTGTTTCATGTTCACAAAACATCAAGTATGCGTTAAAAACATATATGTACCAAACAAAAACAAGGTTTACAGGTCTCAATCATATATTTATAATGTTGAGGTTATAAAGACTTATACAGATGAGAAAATGTAGCTATTTATAACCTAGATACGCCCAAGACCATAAAGCAAAGGTGAAATGAATATTCCAAAAATCCACACAACAAAAAGACAGAAATATGCAGGCTTTCTGTAGCGATGCTTGCAGTGTGGCACTGATATAAAAAGAGGCTAACAAAACCAAACAAGGATTTTCGTTCAGTTTAAAAGCAATACTCATTACTTTAAAATATGCTAAGAAATCCTAGTTTGACAACCTAAAATCCCAATCAAGGAGCAAAAATTGAAAAAATCATGTACTTTGTCATGTCTTTCTGTTTCTGGACCAGTTTAAGATTTAACGTGGGATGACGAATAACAGTGTTTAAATCCTTGCACAAATTTAGCATTGCCTGTTTCACAAAGGAAGCAGAGGTATACATTCTCGTCAGCATAAACCTGTAACCTACAAAACTAAAATCATAGCAGTGGTCCTGTTATGGAACCTCGCAGCACTTTTTCAGTAACATTCAGCAACTGCAGTTTTACAAAATCAGCAGTTGTGCATGCAGTTCTGTCATCGATTCTGGACCAGTGTCATGTTTTTGCATCAATGCCAATAGGGAGCAGTCAAGTGTATGATAAAGATATAGACCAATAATATGAAATATCTCCGCCCTGCGCCCGGAGCTTCCAGGATAGGCTCCGGACCCCCATAACCCTGAACAGGATAAGGGGCTACAGGAAAATGGATGGATGGATGGATGGGTGGATGGATGGACATCAAATGCTTAAATGGATATATATAAACAAAGTGATGTATTATTGTTCAGATTCAACGCCATTGCCTCATTGCAACACAGATAGTAAAGAGACCGGCTCTGAAATTTGATATTTGCAGTGGTGTGGAAGTTACTGAAAATTGGTAATTAGATACAGTTAGTTACTTAATTCAAAAATGTGTTAAATACTAAGGGTTATCTCAAAAACATACACACACACCGGACCTTTGCGGATAAGATTGGCCACCCTTGTGTTAGATCATAAACAGGAAATTAAGGGAATAGGCTGCATTTGTCTGTTAATATTTTCACGCAAGACAAAAGTAATTGGTAACAAGCACATGCAAATTTCAGTGCTTTTAATTGCGTTATATAACTTGAAAAGGTAATTAGTTACATTACTTGTTACCGCCAAAAGTAGTGGAAGTAATGCGTAATAAGTAATGCGTAATAAGTAATGCATAATAAGTAATGCGTAATGCATAAGTAATGCGTTACTACCAACCCTGAATATTTGAAATGCCTTCAGAAGCCAGGATGTACTGACCCTATGAGTTTCAGGTGTTTTCAATTTTGGTGAAACAAAGGAGGTTCAAGGTGACCCGCTAGCACAGTGTGTAGTACTTATAAAGGTGACCCACTAGCACAGTGTGTAGTACTTATCAAGGTGACCCGCTAGCACAGTGTGTAGTACTGATCAAGGTGACCCGCTAGCACAGTGTGTAGTACT